>LATX02000065.1:0-10176 GCA_001466705.2 Moniliophthora roreri | reverse complement strand
TGGCAATTGTGGAGAAAGTTTGAGATGACGTGAAGAGAGGTGGGAGCGGCAGAGGGCTACTTTCATAGCCAGTTGGCACGAGGAAGTGAAACAGTCGGTTTAGATCGTACCGGGGAATCGTCAGGTCGAGTGTGGAGAGTCAAAGGGTCCTTGCATCAGCATCTGCTGCGGTATTCCTTTTTCGAGCGCAAGTTCAGTTGTTTTCGACTAGCAGATGCGAGATTCTGGATGTATTAATGTCGGAAGGCGTTTCTGTGGTTGAGCTACGTCCTGAAATGAATGACATTGAGTGATCTAGACTTATGTATTGCGAAAATAAGTCAAACGCACCTGTATCCAGTACATCCAACTTTTTCTCCACTTCTGGCCAGCAGAATCGTTCATAACTTGAGCTTGCACCTTTTATACGCGGAAATGCAGTATGTGACGAGTCTCTAGTTGAATATCTTTCAAGAAGGGATGATATGTTGAAGTCGTCGTAGAGATCCAAGATGGTAAAGGCAGAAGTATGCAGCGTGGGAACAACTCCGTGACCGGTAGCTCAATTTCCCGGATGCCGAGGAGGTTCCTTTGACCTGATCCATCTCGATTCGTGGGCATGCTATTATCCTCGGTGCATGCGTCGCTCCTACCTGCGATATCGGCTTCTATAGGATTAAAGGTGTCTACCGTCTACGATTGGGTGTGAGTCGTCAAGAACAGAAGTACGCCGTACGTTCGAATGGCCTAACTTTATCCGTTTCTCAGATTACCCTTTCCTATCCTAAGGTAATATTACCTCCGCGTTCCGAAGTCCCTTCGCTTCTAGCCGCCACACGATGATCATCACTCTCTGTCTAATCTGGAACCCATGCGCATAAGCCGCGTCATCAGCCTCACCCCGTTACTTTCACATTGATATCAAGGACTCGGATGCGCCCGTAGATCCTAACACGTTCAGACATCTCGCTCTCGCAAGTCCTGTCTTTCCCTTCCGCTACCGGTACTTGACAATCATTAGCAGCCCGTTCAGAGTGAGGAATCAGTATAGACCGAGGACGGGAAAGGGTATCGGCGAGAGCTGTATCCCGCTCGCGCCCAATATCGGATACTCACCGCAGATATTCCTTGCTCAAGGGTCAGACTACGCGCTACCAGTGGCAGTCGAGAAGGAAAACTTCTCTCGTCTCAAACATTACATCGACTGACTTTTAGACATCAAGTGTGTCTAAAGGATGCCTACTCCCTTCTTCTCCCGACAACTCTCCCTTTCACCCACGGCTACATCGGAAAAGTTCGAGCATGCAACTAACGTTATTCGCTACCGGCAAATGCGCTGTAGCGGAAGAAGATCAACCTGCGTATTCTGGGGCTAATATTATGGCATCGTTCAATTTCAGGTGGTAAAAGTGCGTCCAGTCTCCCGGACACAACTTACAATGGACTGCATCATTCTGAGCGACTTGGGGGGTTGGCGCCGGCTCATCTCATCGAGGCAGAGAATAGGTTTCCCAGTACTAAGCTCGTATCATGGAGACGCAAAGGGAACTCACGGGCCTTCTAATCGTTTCGGGATCTGATCAGTAAGGAAGCCGAACGGAATTGAGGTGTCATACTGCAAGGCTATGTCTCCCAATCTAATTAACGAATATGTGCCCTTCTGCATGCTTCAGATACCCCAAAGATATCATAAACCTGACCGATGCTCCGTCATGAGCAGCTTTCAGGACCTTCCACCAGAATATTTTAAAATTACCTCATAGACCCGGTGATCGCTCCCTCCCTTTTCCAGCGTTAGCGTGATGTTCAGGTATTGGTTCAAAGTCGTCTAGAAGGGATGTGGGATAGAAACAACACGAACGCTGCATCGGCGGCTGACAATTGTGCAGCTTGGGGTCATAATGACGAATTGATCCCGATCAGATAATCAACTTCTGCAGATGTGTAAATACATGCGTTGTTGATTTTTCTGACAGTAACAGATAGAACAAGGGATTATTGTATCGGTCCTGTCAGTATTCTGATAGTCCAAACTGTAGAGTTGAGCGACATGTCACACCTTCATTTTTCATCATGGATCTAATCAAACATGATGCTCAAATGCAGAAGAGCGTGGCGTGGTCGTGGGAAAGGATAAAAAAAAACAAGGTGGTTGTGCCAACTTCACCCACGATTCTTGCTCGTGATCGCCCATAATCTCCGCGTTCTCTTCCCGGTCTGTTCAAATCTGCTCTCAGGTAGTGACGCCTGACTTCAATTCATCATTTTCGTCTCAAAACCTGCAAAACGGCATAACGGTGTAGTAGGGGGACCGGGGCACGGAGCGGAGGTTCCAGGCCTGTTTGGCAGTGTTTGGCATGAGCTTCCGGCGCGTAGTCTACATTTCCGTGTACGTAGTTAGCCATCATCAGAACCAGCAGCATCGTCTTCGGCATCGCGTTAGCCAGACCACTCGGCCCTCTCCAACGGTCACTAGGACGAACTGCGGTCAAAGAAGCGCGTTCGAAGCGGAATCTTCGTGAGTGGAGTGTTTACGAATGCCTCATCAAAATTGCTCAACATTTTTTTGCTGTGCGGTTAATAGTCTAGGGCCTCGAATCAATCAGATAAAGAGGGCTCAGGATATTCGTAACCGGCTTAAGTATCGCCAGAACATCACCAAGGCCACGTATGGACACATCGATAGATGTTGGACAACATGATGAAGACATGTATATCATCAGTCCTTGACCAGGATGTGGTTATCATATTGGAGACGTACAGGTAGAGCAACGCAGCGTGTATCACGGCCCGCAGTATATGGAATGTGTTGCGAACATCTGATCATTGATGATCTTTTTGTTGGTGTCAGGACCCCGAAGGTACTCAATTATGATCATACAGAACCTTAATAAGTCACCTCATAGTGACACTGCTAAGGACAATCCCTCACTTCCCTTACAAGGATAACAGGATGGGAATATATATCTCGCCTCCGGCTCAGGTTCACATAGCTTCAACAGTAAGTGAAACGATCCCCCTCCATTTACATACTGGCTCATCCACTGCTTTAGGTGCAATCTCTATTCTATGGTATGATTCACGCAAACTTTGTTCTACACATACTGATCCAAACCGCTCATGGAGGTGCATTTATTGTATCATTCGGGATTTGCATGAATATACTCCTCAAGAGAAGAAAGGGACATTATCAGTATCACCTGCTAGCAACTGCCATCCTATTCATACTGGTTTCTGCAAATTTTTTGGTGTACATGACTTATGATGCGGTGAAGATGTGCTTCTACGGCAGCAATCCGGTCGATGAATCGTACGTATCACATTCCTTTCCTTGAAGTATCGATTGAGCATAGTGGCAATAGTAATAGGTGCTGGCTACCAACAACTCGATTTTTCGACGCCCAATATGAAACCGCATTAGCTTCAAGGTGCGAACCAAGCTTCTCCTAATAAAGATGAAGTTTCATATGAACGTGTGCAACAGCTCAGTAGCAGATGCCATTTTGGTGCGCTAACTACCATTTGGACCTTTTTTTGGCTGGTTCTCATGCATTTTGTAGTTGTGGCGCTGTTACGTGGTATGGGGGAAACGACGCAAGATCATGATCTTGCCAGCGTTTTTGTATGTTGCCGCACATGGTAAGACTGTTTGTTCTCCGTCCTTGGCAATCTCATTCAGCTGTACACTTAGTCGTTGGGCTTGTGCTCGCCTCTTCTGATGTTGTAGTAATGGGGAATTGGTTCGGATACGACGAGAAAACACCTCTTTCACCCATTTCCGTTGTTGCAGTTTCCGCAGGGGTTGTTGGGTTAAATAATCTACTGCTATCGTCTCTGATAGGTGCGTCTGATTGTCTCGTCAGAACCCTGATCATACAGAGTTGCATTCTAGCCTTTCGTATCTTCCGGATAAGTCGTGAGGTAGTTGCATGCCTTGGCTCAAGGTCTAAAAGCATGTACAGAACAATTATAGCTGTAACGTGCGTCCATCTTCCCTGTCAACGTCTCTTCCTATTTCACGCCAGTGCCTCTCTCAGGTTGGAATCTGGGCTATTGTATTCCGCATTCCTTAACGTGTTGTTCATTATTGGCATGGTGGTTTCTGCATCTACAAGCATCATTCGCGGATCCTTAAATGTTCTTTATATATGCCTGCGTATTTGGGCTCCCATTGCGGCAAGTCATCCTCGAGATAAATTCAAGCTTCGTACTCACCCGAAGCATAGGGTCTTGNCTGTATACGTGCGTTTCCTGTTACTGGCATTGAAATAACAAATTCTCATTCGATTTGATCTCTAGTTCTACGCGACCATACTCTCCCTCAAACGATCTTCTACTACTACTTCAGTTCACCTTGAACTCATTCTCCTTTCGGCTTTGGGCGTATACGCGTATAGAGACATATACCCACTCGTCACATATGACTTATCGCCTCAAGATGAATGGGAAAGCCCATTCATCTGGGTCAAAATCATTCTGCTTCTGTTGACGAGTGTGGTAATCCCGCTCGTCACACCAGGTGTCTATGTTCCTGTTGACCCTAAGGTACGTCCTTCACTCCCATCCCATGTTTCCCGTTTCGCGACTGAAATGTGACTTTGCAGAATCCGATGGCCACACCTAACCCTTCTCAAACCGCCTCGCCTTTATCGATGATATTTTACTCGCACCTCGATCCTCTGGTCGCTCGGGCGTACAAGCAAGTCCATCTACCTGCGAATGAGCTACCCCCTCTCGCAGACGACGATATGGTGAAACATCTAAAGGCAAAGCATTTCAAGGTTCGGTGCTTGACTTTATTTTCGAAGTACGTTTTGAGCGTTTACAAACAGCACTTTGACAACAACCGACATCTGTTTTTCTGGCTAGTTCGTGTGTTTCGTTGGGATATACTCGTCATGGCAGCGATCAGACAAATAAAGGCATTATCTGCGTTTTCTTCGCCTTTAGCTATAAACCAACTCCTTGTGTATGCGCCGCACCCATCGCCTGATTCTGAAATGAATGACTGATCTGAACATAGTTACCTACAAGCTGCCAATGACCATCATAGCCATCATACCATCAAACCCTGGTTCTGGATACTGCTGCTTCTCGTTGCTCCTGTCTTCGATACAACATCGATAAACTGGTTCATGTTTCTTGCTGTACGACCTCATTTCTTTTCTTCATTCGTAGAACGACTGAAATGCATGTAATAGCAACGCACCCTTGTCCGGACCGAATCACTTCTTACAGAACTTTTATTCGAACACGCCCTAAAGATTCGCGTTAAAGCCACTTCCGGGTCCGAGGATAATGACAAAGAGAAGGATGGCAAGGCCACCGATACGTCCGGGAAGCTCAGCACGCTCGTTACAGTAGACCTTAACAACATCGCCCAATCCGCAGATTCCATGCTCATCCTCACATGCTTCCCCACACAGATGGCACTATGTATGATCTTTTTATACAAGTTACTTGGCTGGAGGTGCGTGTTTTCACCTATGTTTCAATTGCGTTAGGTACCGAACAATTTTCCATCTGTAGTGCATTCGTAGGCATCGCCATAACAATCTTGACAATCCCAATTCCGAGTATGCTCGTGAGCTGGATCCATAGAGTCCAAGTCGAGCAGATGAAGAAGACAGATGCGAGAGTACAGGTGTTTTCTGACGGTGAATTAGCTTCCTCCTTTTGCTCGACATGTCACTGATGAGTGGGATCAAAAGCCATGAACGTTCTGAAAATGATCAAACTCTTTGGCTGGGAACAACGCATGTCCGACAAGGTGTTTGAGAAGAGAAATGAGGAGTTGGCGCTGGTGAGAAAGGGTAAGGTAATCGATGTCTTTTATAACCTGTTTAGGTTAGTGCTCCGGAATTCTCTGACAACACTCAACTGAGTGCATTCAACCTATAGCGCGGCTGCTTCGGTGATTACTGTCATCGCCACCTTTGCTTGCTAGTGCGTATTTCAAGCTATTTTTCTTTACTTACCATCTAACAATTGCGTTGGACAGTGTACGTTCCGTTTAATATATCACAGTAAGGGTTTACTCACAAACTCTCTCCCTCTCTATTTTACAGACCCTGGTAGCGAAAAACATTCTGACAGCCTCTGTTGTCTTTCCGTCGCTCATCGTCTTTGAGGCGTTCAAGCGGTACATCCAGACGGCGTTCTTCTGTGCTATTCAGACGGTTGGTGCCAAGGTAGCATTGGATAGGGTGAACGAGTTCTTGAAGGACGTGAGCACGGATACAATCTATCAACGTTTACTGTGTCCATTGACTGCGTTCGTTTGCAGAGTGAACTTTTGGATGAATTCGCAGCCAAAAAAGATAGCACCGAAGCTACTCAGTTTGTAGCACCTCGGGATAAGATCGGGTTCAACAACGCCTTGTTCACCTGGACTGCCGACGTTGACAACGAGTCTACATATACACCGGGAAGACGTCGTTTCGTGTTGAGGATACCAGAAGAACTTGTTTTCAAGCGTGGTGTGGTGAATTTAGTTATGGGTCCTACTGGATCGGGAAAGACATCGTTATTACTAGCTTTGTTGGGTGCGCTTTCCTTGATTATTAACGTGAGTATTCCACTGATATGTACGCAGGCGAGATGCACTTTATCCCTCCCAATCCCGACTCTTGGTTTAATTTATCGAGAGCGGGAGGTGTTGCATACGCCGCTCAGGAAGCTTGGGTTCTGAACGAGACTATCAAGGCACGTAGAACTCGCTCAAGCTTAATCCAAGTCATGAACGGTGTTTTAGGAAAATATTCTCTTTGGTCTCCCCTACGACGAAACGCGCTATAAAACGGTCCTCCGTCAATGTGCTCTTGAGCGTGATCTCTCGATATTTTCTGCCGGAGATCTTACTGAAGTCGGCGAACGAGGCATTACACTCAGTGGTGGACAAAAAGCACGTATCAGTCTAGCGAGAGCAGTGTATTCATATGCAGAGGTGTTGCTTTTCGATGATNAGGCCAATATCGAGGAATTATCTTTATTCCGGAATGCCAAATTCCCATCAGAAGATTCGGAAGTAACGGCTCATAAAGAAGAAGATCCAAAGGATACAATTCAAAGTACAGAGAATGGCAAATTGATCCTGGCTGAAGAAATTCAAATTGGTCATGCTGGCTGGTCTTCAGGTGGGCACTGTTCTTTGAATGGTAATAATCATCACTAACCGGGATGAACCAGTCAAAATTTACAGCTCCGCTTTGGGAGGGGATCACCCTATACTCTTCTTCGGCTCGTTGTTCGTCACCTTGTTTCTCTCTTCCTTAGGAACTGTACTCCAAACTTGGTACCTGGGATATTGGGCAACGCAGTACGAGGATCACGCTCCCGAAGAAGTACGCTCGGTCTTGTGAGTAATCTTTGTTTTTTTCTGGCCTCATGCTGACCATGGTTGCAGTCACATGAACATCTATGGTAAGGTATCCAAAGTACTCGTTCGGGAGAATCACTGACACTGAGTGTACTGTTTATGGTAGCACTCATCTTCGTGCTATCATCTCTGATGTTCGGCTTGTACTTCGTGATATTTGTCTATGGGGGTATCAGGGCTTCTGTCTCACTACACTCAAAGCTCGTAGGGTCCATTTTTGGAGCGACATTGAGGTGAGTGTCACGCCATGCCACACGGTCCATTATGTCGATATGTTTTTCAGATGGCTGGAGACCACGCCAGTTTCGCGCATTCTTACTCGATTCACTCGAGACATTCGTAGCAGTAGGTGACTTTCTTCCTTGAAATTATGAGTATTTGTTCAACCGCCTTCTACACAACTAGTCGACACTGACTTTCCTAAGGAGTTGAGTCGATTTATCGAAATTACCGCTGCTATGCTCTTCCGCATCGGGTCCATTCTGGCCATCACTCCTGCTTTTGTTCTCCCGTGCCTTATTATCACTGCCCTATATACCTCAAGGCTCAGGTACCAGTGAAAAGAGAAATGTCAAATTCCAAGGCGCCAGTTTTGGGACAGTGGGTAATGGTATACTTCATTTGGTTTCGAACTAATCAAGTGCGACAGTATCAATGCCGCGTTCGCTGACCTCGGTAAGATGTTTTCTCTTGAATATTGATAGATAATTTTATTGAATTGATCTCTATTAGCATCAATCAGAGCGTATTCGGCGCAGAACGCGTTCATTGAGCAGTCATTAACACGGATAGACCAGTATTCTAGGACTGCACGAGTGTTTTATGATCTACAACGTTGGGTAGGCGTGAGGACTGACCTTTTGGCAGGGGCATTTGCTGCGCCAGTAGCGTGGTATTTGGTTTATCTGAAAGGCGAGAACGCATCCAACAGTGGGTTTTCGTTGAACATGTCCTGTAAGTGATTCCATTGCAAATGTACCCATACCCAACCGCTGAGCTGGTTTCATCCAGTCGGATTTACAGCTTCTATGTTTTCGTGGATTCTTCGGTGGAATGCCGTCGAGANTGTTCATACGGCAAAGTGGATTGTGGACGAATGTCTTTCTGGAAATCTTTTGCAGAGTAGGACGGTTATTTTGGTGGTGAGTTGTTATATATCGAAACTTGATTGGTCTCTGCTTACCTCTTCAAAGACACACAATGTGGCGTTAGTCAAGAATCTCGTCCGGTTCGTGGCGACAATTAAGGACGGCTTGGTGACGGGTTCAGAGGCCAATATCGAGGAATTATCTTTATTCCGGAATGCCAAATTCCCATCAGAAGATTCGGAAGTAACGGCTCATAAAGAAGAAGATCCAAAGGATACAATTCAAAGTACAGAGAATGGCAAATTGATCCTGGCTGAAGAAATTCAAATTGGTCATGCTGGCTGGTCTTCAGGTGGGCACTGTTCTTTGAATGGTAATAATCATCACTAACCGGGATGAACCAGTCAAAATTTACAGCTCCGCTTTGGGAGGGGATCACCCTATACTCTTCTTCGGCTCGTTGTTCGTCACCTTGTTTCTCTCTTCCTTAGGAACTGTACTCCAAACTTGGTACCTGGGATATTGGGCAACGCAGTACGAGGATCACGCTCCCGAAGAAGTACGCTCGGTCTTGTGAGTAATCTTTGTTTTTTTCTGGCCTCATGCTGACCATGGTTGCAGTCACATGAACATCTATGGTAAGGTATCCAAAGTACTCGTTCGGGAGAATCACTGACACTGAGTGTACTGTTTATGGTAGCACTCATCTTCGTGCTATCATCTCTGATGTTCGGCTTGTACTTCGTGATATTTGTCTATGGGGGTATCAGGGCTTCTGTCTCACTACACTCAAAGCTCGTAGGGTCCATTTTTGGAGCGACATTGAGGTGAGTGTCACGCCATGCCACACGGTCCATTATGTCGATATGTTTTTCAGATGGCTGGAGACCACGCCAGTTTCGCGCATTCTTACTCGATTCACTCGAGACATTCGTAGCAGTAGGTGACTTTCTTCCTTGAAATTATGAGTATTTGTTCAACCGCCTTCTACACAACTAGTCGACACTGACTTTCCTAAGGAGTTGAGTCGATTTATCGAAATTACCGCTGCTATGCTCTTCCGCATCGGGTCCATTCTGGCCATCACTCCTGCTTTTGTTCTCCCGTGCCTTATTATCACTGCCCTTGGTATTATGTGTGGTATGATATACCTCAAGGCTCAGGTACCAGTGAAAAGAGAAATGTCAAATTCCAAGGCGCCAGTTTTGGGACAGTGGGTAATGGTATACTTCATTTGGTTTCGAACTAATCAAGTGCGACAGTATCAATGCCGCGTTCGCTGACCTCGGTAAGATGTTTTCTCTTGAATATTGATAGATAATTTTATTGAATTGATCTCTATTAGCATCAATCAGAGCGTATTCGGCGCAGAACGCGTTCATTGAGCAGTCATTAACACGGATAGACCAGTATTCTAGGACTGCACGAGTGTTTTATGATCTACAACGTTGGGTAGGCGTGAGGACTGACCTTTTGGCAGGGGCATTTGCTGCGCCAGTAGCGTGGTATTTGGTTTATCTGAAAGGCGAGAACGCATCCAACAGTGGGTTTTCGTTGAACATGTCCTGTAAGTGATTCCATTGCAAATGTACCCATACCCAACCGCTGAGCTGGTTTCATCCAGTCGGATTTACAGCTTCTATGTTTTCGTGGATTCTTCGGTGGAATGCCGTCGAGACTGAAAGTAAGTTACCGGGTACTGTGGACGAATGCTAGGGCTAACAATAATTG
>LATX02000064.1:0-10701 GCA_001466705.2 Moniliophthora roreri | reverse complement strand
CTGAGGAACTGAGCCTCATACAGGTGTCCTTATATACTGTTCTAGTATTTACTACTGTGGATGCCTAATCCTAATAGATCTATGTCTATCTACGGTGAACAATAAGTATCTAACTATAGATCTTATTGTTCTGTATGACTCAGACAATAAGCTGCTGCATCCGTAGTCTGAGTCTACCAGATATAGGCAGTACTCTAAAAGGCAGTCTCTGCACTTGGGCAGTCTGTGGTGCAGTACAATAGAGGTCTAATAATAGCTATCTTATTGTTCTAAGTATAGCTTCTCTATTGTTCTCCTAGTTGACTCGAACTGAGTCAAACTGCTTCTAGGATCTTGAGATCTATGGATGCAGATATGTGTTTACGATTGTGTGACAGTCATGTGATGACTTCTTACATGATAATCATGTGATGATTTCCACATCGTTTCAACACCAAACAATGCCCCTCATCACCAAAAGACATAGCTGTAGCATCACAATTCTCTTTCAGGGAGATCCTGGGAGCTCTGCAATATGTGGCAGTAGCTATGAGACCAGACATTGCATTTGCCTTGTCCCAGATCACTACATTCTCTGCATGTCCAGAGGACCAGCATGTACAGGCATTGAAACACATCTGTGTCTATTTGAACAGCACCTGGAAATTATGGCTTGCATATGGGACTTCCACAACAGCAGACACAGACAAGTCAAACGTATCCATTGGGTACTCAGATGCAGATGGAATGTCAAATCCAGACCAAAGATCTGTCTCTGGCTACATATATATGATCAACCAAGGAGCAGTGTCATGGTCCTCCAAACAACAAACTATAGTCACTCTCTCTACCACTGAAGCCAAATACAATGCACTAACACATGCAGCAAAGGAAGGAATTTGGATCAGGTCTTTCATATCTAAAATCTTCAGTAGAAAGGCATCTCCTATGCTCCTGTATACAGACAACAAAGAGGCAGCATCTATAGCATACAGGGATAAATTCCATACTAGAACCAAACACATCAACATAAAATTCCACTTCATCTGATATGTCATTGAAGATGGGAAAATCCAACTCAAATACTGCAACACTGCCAAAAACCTGGCTGATATAATGACAAAAGCATTACCATCAACAAAGGTCAAGCACTTCACATTATCCATGGGACTCTGCTCGGCTTGAAGGGGAGTGTCAGAGGTTTGTATTTGTTTCTATATACATATGTTGTTTCTTTTGTTTACACTTCACAAACTTATCACCCATCTTCTCTACCACCAACACATACACATGCAAGACATAGTTACCATCAACATCTACATACAAAACAACACATGCTATTACTCCTTTCTTCCTATTCTTTGTACTTACCTGTTATATCCTTTCCTTTGTTATCATTACATATATAAGTGATTAGTATACACTGCAATCCACAGTTCAGTTCCTCCCTCTCATCAGTCTGTGTGATATCAGCTACCACCACTCTACAGGCATCAGTTGCCCCTTCACAAGTATCTGAATACTTGTATCTCTCAAAGACTTTTGCTGCTATTATCTGGTGCTCATCCTTGACTTTTACCTTCAGCAAAGTGACAGATTTCACTATCAACCATTGGTTAGAATCTCAAAAGAACAAAATGAAAGGTATTAAGGAATTCACCTTCTGGCAGAGAAGAAGCAGCTTCTCTCAGCATTGTGGTGGTGGTCACTAATGGTCATTGTTGTTCGCAGCATATGCCAGTTCTGTTTCCTGGTGGAGGTAATGATGGCATTAATGACAACAAGGGTTTCTCAAATGCAGCAATTCAGTCACAGAGAGGACCTGATTTGGGTTTAAGCAGTGGATCTGACATTATGATGAGGGATTGTAGTAGTTGTGATGGTTGTTGATGAAGAAATCCTTGCCATTATAGTTCACAGTGCATGTCCTGGGCTCCTCATGGTAAAAACAACTTTATCATCACAACTAGCATCACTATAATAAGCAGTCTTGCAATTAGGGTGCAAGTCATATGCAGATAGGTATGTAGGTATAGATGATTTCCAACTGGAGGGCCTAACTTGTGGTGTAGTAGCTCCCATTAACACTGATTTGTATGTATTGTGGTGTGTGTCATTGTAGTAGCGAGTTGCGTTCAAAAAGAAAAATAGGAAACTCTGGTAATATTCAAATCCAGACAAACAAGTTGGTGGATGACTGTGGCAGAGGATAAGGATCCCATTGCAACCAAGGGGGTAGCAAGACCTTAATAAGTGTACGAGGTCGAAAAATATTTTAACACTGAGCGGGGGTAGTACCCTCCCCCTCCTGCCATATCCAGTAATAATTGACCAAAAAAGGCAATTAAAATTTCCTATTATAGTCACTGTACATGCGAGTCTTCAAAGTCTTGAATGACTGTTTTTACAGCTATCACAGATGAAGTTCTTGGGTACTGTCGAGTGTTTGGGTATGAGGCACGACAGGTGCATCTATACCTGGGGTCAGTCATAAGAAAACATGCAAAAACAAAGAAATGACTCACCCATTCCGTCTCGCAACCCAGTCGTTTACATCTTACAACAGTGATCCCTTCTGCTTTTTCCTCCTCAGTAATCGCATCTCCACAATGACAGACATGGAAAGTGCTTCTCAATAACCTGCCCACCGTGCGTCGCCTCGTCCTACGGCCCTCTTCCGGTTCATCTTCCTCTAATTGACGCTTCCTTGGGGTTTCATTTTCAGTGCACGCTGGATTATCTTCCTGCGCAGGTGGTGCGTCTTTTTCTATCTCCATTGCTGGAGCTTCTGGTTGTGTTTGGGCATCTCGGCAGAGATACCTGACATCATCATCAAAGTCAAGATAGAGGTCGTTGAATTCTGCCCAATCTAACGTGAGCTTATTGAATATTTCTGTATTTTTTGGATTTCTTACCCTCGTCGTCTTGAAACTTTGGTCTAGAACTTGTTTCTTGTTCTTCTTCTGAGTCATCATATACAGGGTGAGGTGATGTGGGAGAATCGTTGCTGATTGTCGATTCATCACTCTCATACTCGTCTGGTGAGTCTTCGGTTGACAGCCGTTCCTCTTCTTCATCAATATTCACATCATGGCTAACAATAACATATTAGCATAAATCTGTCGCCGGAAACAGCACCGCCTTACCGTATTGCGTTCCTTGAGCTGTGTGCCTCCGAGATTGGTAGTGGAGGTCCGCTTTTCTTCTTCCCCTTTCTCCTCTTGACAACTTGGTGACGTCCCTTCCAGATATCATGCATAAGCTCTTTTTCAATGTCAGTAATAGCCCAAAGACTTTGATATCCTGCAGGAGCGACAGTAGGATGTTTGGTAGCAAAATGTTCAGGAAAATTGTACTTGAAGACAGTGAGGTCATTGGGACAAAGTGGGCATTGGATGGGGATGTTCGTGCAAGGTGAGCTTTGTGTACACTTCTGTGCAGTGGCATACAAGAGTTTCAACAGGTTTCCACAGGTCGACCGCTTCATGTCAATGAAGACACCACCTGCAGACCCCTTCCACTTCCCCAGATATATCGAACACACAGGCCATGGACGTAGACAAAACCCACAATGCTGTCCAGTCCTTGGCGTTGTCTTGTTGTCAAACAGGACATGTGCTCCCATGTGTGCCAGGACTGACTGCGCATTTTTTGTGTTGAGCTCAACCTTTGGCGAACATGAAGGGCACTTGTTGTTGGCTAGTCAATCAGACAACCGTAAGTCAGCAGTGGTTTCTGTAATAAAGCAAGCGGCACCTAAAGTTTCCATTTAGATTTGGTTCCATGGACACATATATGAGAAACTTACCAGCTTTCTCGCGATATGGAAACTCTGAGGTCCATTTTGTGGTTGGGATCAACTTATAGTCGGACGCTGTGAGCTCATTTTGGAGGGATGATGCGAGTGTAATTAGCATAGCGCTATCAAAAAGATAGAACGGCTTGGCTTGCTTTCCTGATTTGGGCACAGGGATTGAGAGGTCAGCGTTCACTGCCCGGACCAAGCGACCAGGTACTGTGAAGGTCATAGCAAGTTGTCGTGTTGACTTCCAGTCATTACAACCCGACTCGTCATCAACAGTAGTGGAAGGGTGGAGGCAGATAACTTGATATGATATTGAAACAATGTTTTCCAGTAGTAATTCGAGTGAAAGCTCGTCAACTGGCTTTCCGTTTAGTAACAGTGCACGAACTTCACCGATACAGAGAAAGATACCATCCTCGCACTTGATTAACGAGGCTATGGGATCGTTAATGAGTAGTTTTGGACCACCTAAAGGTGAGTCATATTCAACAACAGCGTTGGAGCCTGTTTCACTGTCTTTGAAACGAGGCTCAGCCTGCACTCGACGCAGCTGGTCTGCTGACTCAGTTGACGTTTTCAACCGAAATCTTGTTGCGAGGACTCTTGATTTGTTGATCTGTTTTCCCGTCCCATCTACATCGACTGTACGTGAGAATGTACGGTTTTGGACAGTCTCAGCTGTAGCCTCCTCTTCGACAAGCCGTAAACCATCCATAGCCTCTGACACATTCTGAAACCCAGCGCCCTCGTCCTCGACCTCTTCTTCAATATCATCGGGATCTAATGGCTCAGTGACCAAAAGCTTCCCCAATGGTGACAGGAAAGATGCCTTTTCCATCTCAGCTGATTCGAAAATCGGACGCGTCCAGGGAAACTCATCCTCACACAACTTTCTGCCTCCATTCCAGAGTGTAAGAAGGCTCAACAGCTTGTACCGTAAACACCCACACCAGTGTTCAGGGGTGATGTGGTCAGTTGATGTAGAGATAACCGTGTCATCCCGGGTGACCATAGGGAGTTTGAGCCTCCGGGGTGTCTTATCCCACTCGGGGTGTAGAGCAAGGATATTTGCAACTTCAAGTGCACCATTGAGCCGATCCGCAAGTTGGAGAATATCCAAATTACAATTGTTCGCAACGAGAGTGCGTACAATGCCAAAAAGGATCTCAAGCCGATCAGTTCCGAGGAGAATGATGAAGAACTCCCCATCAGGATCGTCTCGCTTAGCCTTCGCAACACAGAAGAAGACATTCTTAATCATAATTTGGATATCTACGTAGAGAGTGGTGGGAAGGAACTTCTTTGCTGCCTTCTCATCTCGGTACAATGCAAAAGCAAGGTGAGCCGCAGCTGACAGGTACTTCAGCTGCTCAGCCAGAGACAGATCTACACATATGTATGGATAGATCAGCCAGAAGCAGAGACTGCCAAAGGTGTATATCGCCTCTCGAGCATCAGCATTGCCTGGGGTGATGTTCTCTGGTTCCAGTTTCGGAGTCCATACATCGCGCAATAAGTCATATGCCAGTTTCACATCTTGCTTGTCGTTCGGATTCATGACAGCCTTGATGTGTTCAACTGTGAATGCGGCCATGCAGAGATGTTTGTGAATAGTAGAAGGAGTGAGGAGATATCCATGAATGAACATGCCAGATTCACGGAGGGATGCATTGCGGAGACGTTTATCAATGTGCTTTCCATCCTTGTCTGCCATCACGTCATTATCACCGACATGTAAGTCCATGAATTGCAGGCTCTTTACAAGATTGTACAGCTCCTCGTCCTGGGGGTGATCATACTTGAATGTCAACTCGACCAAGGCCTTCCCACACTTCTGCTCTCCATCAGATGCAATAGAGACTAGCTTCAGCCCTACAGCTGGAAGCTGACTATCAAGAGCATCAACCGTAGTCTGTATCAACCCAGCATGCTCCAAAGCAGTCTCGCACTTGCATGACCCTGAAATTAGCACTGGGCGAGCAGCCTGGGTGTGCTTATCCCGGGTTAGAATCCCATAGGCACCAATCGTTGCCTACTATTAATGTCAGTCAATACTGTCTTGTTGGTCGGAGAGAAGTACCCACCTCACTGGCAAGATGAACGTCTCCGTCCTCTATAGCTCGAATCAAACCTTCCAAGTCATCCATAGTATTGAACTCCAAACAGATCTTGTGGGAATGTTCTCAGCATATTCCTACAAATCGGTTCATCGCCTCATTGTATCAGGGGTACTTGTTTACTGCAATTTCATCGAGTTTGAGGATACAATGGACTGGCGGGTGCTTCAGACCCTGCAATACTTCTCTGAGCTCTGATACCCCACTTTTGAAGTTTCAGACAATCTCGCCACGGATAGGGTAATATGAAGAAATCATGAGAGGAGTGGTAGTCGAGCTTCTGCGGGCAGTCGAGACACCAGGAAGACCAGTTATCCGAGCATTGATTTCACAGAGACGTGCACCTCCGATACGCCAAAGGAGAACTGCATGCAGCTTTTTCTTCTCAGTGAAGCTCTTGACATGATAAACTCCCTCCGCCGCAGACTCGTACAATGCCATCATCTTCTGAAGCCCAGCCTTTTGTTTCAGCCCAACTGCTATCAACCGGTCAACGCGAGTAACCTTCCCACTCCCAATGGCCATAATGAAGCGTTTGGAATCGTTGAGAGCAGTTTGCTTGCTAATGAGTTTCTGTGATGCTCATAAATGGCGCAGGCACAGGTGATCAAACTGTTCGGTCTGACGGCCTGCAACTTCCCACATTCCTCCCAACGACTGGTACATCCATGGTGAGTTTTCGTGCACACCAGCCTGTATCCGGCTAATAATTCCTTCTAGTTTTGAATCTGAGGGTAGCCGCTCACATGGACAACAACACAATGACCCTGACTTGGCTTCCCCAGTACACCCACGAGCGTTGAGCCACATGATGCTGTTCTCAACCCTGTAATCCCATCCCAACATCAGCTTCTCATGAAGGCCGAACGGGTACGAAGTATGTGGTGTTTTCCCCCCTGCAAAGTCGAGTCTGAAGCCATGACAGGAACAATGCTTAGGTTTCTGTTTCGACTGTGCTAGTGGCAGCATGGTGTCGACATCAATGATCTCAGGCACTGGATGAGCTGGGCTGGGTAGATTGGATGAAGAGGATGTGCAAGAAGGGCTGGATTGCAGACATCTATATAGAGGTGAGCTGGCATCGAACGGTCCAATTTTACTTACTCACCGCAAGTGTAACGCCTCCATCAGCTTTTCTATCTTCCCTTCCAACAATCCCACATTCACACTATGGTTTTTGATGAAAATTTCAATGTATTTCATCAGACCATTGACACCATATCTCCCCCTACGAAGCTTCTTGGCCACCTGCTCAACCGTCATCCCATACCCCAAGAAATTATTCAACATTCTATCAAGGAACTGCCAAGGATCTTCATTGTATTCATCCCCAATGACAATGTCCCTTGGATCATCTGCGAATGCCGCAATTTCGTCATGTTCAGTCTCTTCGGGTAGGTTATTGAGGTTGAGATTGGGTAGCTGAATAAGGAAGTTATGAAACCAGCTTCGTGATGCATTCTGGTTTGACAATTCGGGTGCTCGAGGGGAATGTGTTGTAGCTGAGGGTGCCTTGGGAAGGGCAGAGGACATCGTAGGGGCAACTTGGCAAACATCAAAGCCGTTGAGACTCGGAGACAATGGCCCGGCCATGTGATTATCAGTTGTCGATGCATAACCGTGAACCATCACAGGAGCTTTAACTTTCGGAGGAATGGTTTTAGCTGCAAGCACAGTTGGGTCCCACATCTTGGTTAGGTCACAGTCTGGGATCCTTTTCTTAGCCATAGTCACTGGTAAGAAGCTGGAAGGTTACAAGGGATTACAAGGAGTGCAAAAATCCTTTGGCAGATTCAGCTTGCATTCAGCTTCTGCGACTCAGTGGCAGATGCTGCCATATTCGGGCCATCGGTGAATGGTGATGCGCTAGTGAGCCTCGTGGGCTTCTGGAGATCGTTTGCATACCCAAAAAAGTGTAAATTACATCAAGAACAGAGGTTACCAAGGCAATAATGAAGCTCTAGGCCCTATCAGAAGCACTTTGCACTGTAGGTCCAAAAATTTTTTAATGAATTTCAGACCCCCCCCCCCCCCCCCCCTCGGACCAGCGATTCAGATCCTGCCACCCCCTTGATTGCAACTAGATCCAGTGTCAAAACATTTTGGGCAATTGATGAAGCTGCTCAATGAGAGGTAGAGTTTGAGATTTGTATTCTGGTGGACTCGACTATAACGGAGAACTGTAAGTAGGACCTGAGGCGTATCAAGTGTTGGAGTTACCTCGAGCCATTTCAGCACTTCATCTCGATGTGATCTGGATTTGGTTTCAGCGATGACCACAGGGAGAAGATTGAGAAGTTCTGGACAGGGATCGCAGAGCGCCAAGACACGATAAAGATTTGAAAGACGCCTCTTGGCTTTACGTACTTCAACTCCAACCTGTTTTACTATGGCAACCGAGAACTGAATGTGGTATACGTTCCTGAAAGTCGACTCCGAGCATGGCAGGAATAAAAGGGATGTAGCCTCCTCTGCCCGAGTGCAAGAGCAATCGTTTCCAATCGAGACTACTTTCCCACTGAGGAAAGCGGACATCATACGACCACTAATGAGGCAATGAGACAAACCATCAATTCTGTCATTTAGGCTCTCGGATATCGGCTGATCTGCTTGAAAAAGAAAACCTTTTCTGCAATCCAAGAGACGTTGTGTTATGTTGGCATATTGATTGGAAGGATTCACCTGTTACAAGTGTAAGTGTGCCAAGATCATCGCTTTGCGGAACTTGAACAACGCACCCGTAAGCGCTGCAATGTGACCCCAGCTTGTCGAAGGAAGATCTCAGTCATGTCAACCATCCGATATGGATCTTCATCACAAAAAAACTCTGTAAGGTAGGATCCAAGCAATTTCATGAAATTGGAGTTTTGACGAATGACGGCACGAAGGGCATCCAGCACATCATCATTCAAGTTGCTCCTTGAGCAATAGTATCCCCAGTTCATCCATGCATGGTCAAACATATCAAATCTATGTTGATATCAAGTAAATGGATGGTATTCATGCCATATAGAGTGAAAGCTTACTGTCCCCAGGTGAATACTTCTCGGTTGCCGCCAGATACTTGGGACTCATGATCGATGACACGAAGACACCGGTATGCGAGAAACCCATGGAGATCCTCATCATCCCCCACAAAAAAGTAGCCAGACCGGCTTGAATTACGGAGAAAATCACTGAAGGACGCGTGAAGTATATGGATCTCGTCATTGGGGCTTCCTATTTCGAGAACTGAGTGCATTCCACACAATATCGAGAGAACATCGCCTTCCCGGAGGAATAGTAAACATTCGATTGTCCGTGGGGTTCGTTCGAATGATGTGGACATGTTGCTGTTGGGTAATGCGCCTGACAAAAGAGCTCGCATAACATCCCGCGCTTTCGAGCGCCGAGGATTAGACGAAAGGATCTGATGGTAAAGCATATCCAGATCATGGAAAGGCGAGTTCGACTCCGGATCCAGGTCAATTTCGGGGTGAAGTATATGCTCCAGCTGTTCACATGGGTTGAAATACTCATCGTCCACAAATTTGACCACAGTTTTGGCATAAATGAATTGCCCGGATGCCTTGTCTGTGAGTTCGTAGATAACGCCTGGAGCAGGCCACGGAAATGGAAACGGAATGTGAAGATAATTGGGACTGGTGCGTATTCGCTCAAACTCGCTCGAGAGAAAGATTTCGATATCACGAGTTGGCCTGAATGTGGCATCAAGAGCAACGCGACATAGATATGCACGAAATCTGTCGGTATTGAAAGCATCCCGAATGGCAGGTTCGGGCCTGCTGCATATGAGGATCCGAAAGGGAATAACCTCCAGCAGGGCCTTTGCAAAGATATAGAGGACACGCTGTTGCGTCTGACCCTTATCGCACTCGTCTAATCCATCGATTACAAGAACACCTCGGTATCTGCGTTCTCGAGAAAGAGATCTACAAGGCTCCAGGATCAGCTTTTCGAACTGATCTTCAAGAGAAGCCTGCAGAATACGGGGATTTGCTCTGATCGCTTGTTCAATGTACTCGCGCAGCTCCGGGATGGAGAGTGCAAGATCGTGTGCGAGTGAGAGGAAAGTGTATCTGGGATTATTTCGCTTCGGGTCTCCCCGCCAGAAGAAGAAGCTGGCTGCGAGCATGTTCTGATCGTGAGCCGTCTCCGCTATGGTTTGTGCTATCGCAGATTTGCCTGCGCCTGCTGGACCATATAGCCACATGATGGAATGCGGGGAGTCGCTGTGAATCCAGTCGAGGAGCAACTTTAAAACATCTCGACGGGTTTCTGGGTGACATTGAGGTGGAGGATAACGAGTTTCCGAGTTATATCCCGCACCCACGTCATGGATAAGCTGCCATAGGCGCTCAAGAGCTGAGTACAAGGTTAGTGAGAGCCCCAGTCTATCAGAGATGACTTACGTTCGGTCGAGTAGTAGTTTGTTGAGTTTATCTGATCCCTCCCAACGTTGTTGAACTGGCCGCCGTTGATGTTTACTCCGCGAGCATTGGTGAACATCGATGGTATATTATCCCCCGGCATGCAAAAATGAAATGAATTTTGTTGTAAACATGTTGCTGCAAACTCGCATTCAGCTTGGTTGATAAGGTTTGATAGATTCTAAAATTCAACCTGCCAATATTGGAATGAGTACCAGCTTACTTGCGCTAGCTGTCAGGCTTAGTATTCCTCTATGAGCGTGAAAGCGATCACTGGTCGGGAGGTCAGTGTCCACGAAAAATCTTTCGAGCCAAGTCTAAGCGAATGTCCGAGGCACAAAGCCGGTGCTCAACGCTCAGAATACGACGT
>LATX02000063.1:0-11873 GCA_001466705.2 Moniliophthora roreri | reverse complement strand
TTCGGGACTTGGAGAAGGTATCACGTTGAACAAGAGTGGAGGATTTGACCACGAACGATATGCCGGATGTCGGGCGACAATCTGGGATGAGCTCAACACGCCCCTTGGATGGTCTCGACAAGCGGACTGATCTTTTGCATAGACATGGTGAAGATCTTTGATTGGGGAGAAATAAAAGCAACGATTAACTACATATCACGGAGCGTTTCCCTCAATTCATATGTCGATACCTGATTTATGGATTCCACCTCTGGTGTCACGTAGTACTCTTTTATGTTTAGGAGCGCGCGGGAACAGATGATAGAATACATCCTAAAGCCATCTTGATGAGTTGAGAAATTGATCGAGTCGGGGAACTAACTCACGATACACCCATACTGCGAGGCGTAATCAGCCATTTAGTCCAAACAATGGTCGAAATACTCACAACAGCATCACAGCCGCCAGAGTTATGCGAATATGCTCTACTATCATATGCGATACCATGGTGGCTTTGAGCGCGGGTGGTTCGTGAATAACTCGGATGATATGCCACATTGACTCACCAAACACAGCGATGAACCACATTATTCCATCGCGAAGAAACAGAGACATAGCCGTTCTCTGAATGAATTGGTCTCCACCCCAAGCTTGAGGAAGACATTTGTATAGTGTCATGATGAACATGATGAATGACTACCGAGTATTGTCAAAGTGAATAAACCAAAGAGATTATAAGTGATGCACGACAATAAGCGGGGCAATAGCTGTGAATGGATACAGCTTCGGAATATCTGTAACGTTACGATGGAGTTTTTAGCAAGCGATGTTTGTACAGAGAGGAAGACCCTACCGTTGATCCAGCAGCCATTCAGAACAGGTCTAACGAGAAACACTAGTCAGCTTGTCGAAGACTGAGCAGAACAGCGGCTTCGGGTTGCGCTCTTTAATATGAATAAAGCCTGCACAGAGGTAGTTCAAATTAATTCATGTCGAAGGATGAACGGCACGAGTCAAAACAAACCTCTTCTGGATCCTACATTCACATAGCCCAAGACAATCCATTCTTCACCCAGACAACGAGCATCTCTGCTGGTGCTGGCACTGTCTATTACGTTTTTGGCCCGAGTTAGGGTCTGATCCCAGGGTAGAAATGACCCAAAACTGCCAGCACAAGTAATTCAACAAGTTTCACAGATCTAACGCTACATAGTATATACTAAACTACGGATTATTTCAAATGAACGTTTCAAGTCTTTGATAAATAGCTCTCCTCCATGCGTCTACGTCCAAATTGAATCGTTTCCAGCTGCATACTATCTGTTGTTGTCGTATCACTATTGGTGCTAGAGTACCCGTATTCAGTAGCCAACATGATTTGCTTGATGTTCAATAGCACGCGTGAGCTAATAATTGAGTACGTTCTAATCAATATGTATGATCAGCTTGCTGTAAACACGAGAAAACGGAGTTGGTTGACATACGCCAAACATATGCTATAAAAAAAAAATCACAGATGTTAGTTTATTTCAATTCGTTGCACCGTAAAATTCGAATAGGAGTGTACAAACTTGATCATCACTTGTCCAATAGTGACGCGAGCGCCAGCAGCTATAGCAGCCTGAGGTACCATGACGACTATGTAATCCCTCGAGTCAATCAATCAATGCATCAAAAAAAGAAGCGGGGAACCCGAACCGAAAACAGATAGGAACCAAAATATCCCATCTCGCATGAAGAGCGAAATAATAGGCATTCGTACAGTCCTCCCATTCGAGGAAGACAAAGTTCGACTGCATTTGTAAATCGTCATGACAAGCATAATGAAGGACTGGGGGGACGAATGTGTCAGGCCGCCGTGTGAGGTTCAGTGTTGGAACTTTTTGATTACCACTATCAGAGATGGGACCGCCATGAAGGCGTAATAACGCGGAGCAGCTGGAATTATTTTTTTTTAGCATAGAGCATTTGGACAAGTCTCCGCTGTTCGGAACCTACTTGCGGAATAACATCCTTCCACGATTGGTCTGCGATGCGGCCGTCAGAAAACATTTTTAGTAGAGAGCGAGTGCCACCATACCCAACGTGAATGTATCCTGGTCCGTAAAGTTCAATACTGAAAGCAAAGAAAGCGGCTAAAAAGAAACCTTACGCTTCATATTGTAAACGATGTGATAGTCAAGAACGAGCCTGTTTGTGCAGATAAATCAAGCGGCGCTTTGGGAAGTAAGGCGCCTTACATCGCTACACATTCACCTAATGGGGATGGACCAACGTGAGAAGTAAGACTACTGCGAGGAGTGTGCGACTGACCAGAAATCAAAGGTATCAATACGTAAAGAAGTTTTTTTGACCTGCCGTATAGAATCCAAACTCTACATTATCTCCGTTGGTTAATTCGCTTGCCACAAGAAGGGTGGAGCGCACCTCATTAAAAGCACCAAGTCGACAGTACTTATGATGATTGTAATAGTTATTCCCATCAACTGAAGAGAGAACCAATGAGTAGTGTCTCACGCGGGAAAGAAAAAACCTACGTGGAGAAACATAGAGCATCTGGGATTAATGCACTTTTAAAATCCTCCAGAAACTGCGAACGGTGGCAGACTTACATCTGTTCAGTGAACAGGTAATCTAGTAGCAGTTGGCTTAAATTAAAGACAAGACTCACTCGATCCGATTTCACTTCACGAAGCATGACTAGGCATCCTTGAGCGGTAGAAATTGTCAGAGTGGTATGTGCTCACAGCTGACGTTTACACTAACAATGATGTTAGCCACAGCCTCGCAGTAGATTGATCACCCACCCACCCTAAGGCGATTAAGCTAAAGTACCGATTCTGTCTTGTGTGTTAACAGCTATTTTCGCTTGAAACAAACTTGTGAACATGCCCAGAGCTATTACAGTGGACGTTGTGAGCACGGTGAAGAGTCGAGACTCGGAATCATCGAATGAACTCACATATATGATGCTTGCCAGCTTCTTCGGCGTCTTCCATATTAATTCCACCTCCATTTGAGTATTTAGAACGCCATGACTCCCTGAATAATAAAGGCTCCTTACCTCCTTTTCTATCGTCAAGAAGTAATCGAAGCTGTCCAATTATCTGAGTAGTGATTGATTGAGCAATAGGAGCGGAACGCACACTAAAAGTGTCATGGCGGCGACTATGGGGGACAGTTAGTTATAAGATGCCAATACCGGACAATCAATGATACCAGTGGCATAATTTGTAGTCCTCGCGTCCCTGACGAGTTGCAGCAACATCGACAATTGAGCCTTGTCCATCGTGAGGAGGGAAGGAAACGGGTTGAAACAGCGTGGGAACGAATGCAAGCCTACTATATCCCTCTCGCAGCATAAAGCTAAGCTTCTGTCATGCCTTCACGTCCAACAAAAATGATTATCATCACATCGAATCCCTTCTGTTCGCGCCTTCGAGAACTAGGTTTGCAGTGCTTCAAGGCACAACTCCACGTATCGGCGGCTGTAAGTTGGCACATATTCCGTTAAATGTTCATTCGCGGTATCAGTATCAGTTAGAGGATCAAAGTGTCATACAGTCACACGCTCATGTGAGGTATCACTAGTGCGCGGCTATGAGCGGATCAAGCTGTGAGCCTTACACCGTGACGTTTATACACAATGTAGCGCTACAATTCCATGCTAAGCCCGTGTTGAGCTAGTTTTTTGCAAAATCCGCCGGAAGAGCTACTTCATGCTTCTCGACTGTGGTTACCTTCATCGGCTCGACTGGCACCACCATAACTTCTACAACCCTTCGATATACATCCCTCCACGGTGTACTTTCGCTCCCTCCAATGTTCACCAAGCTCGGCCCGATACCCCATTGATGTATAGTCTTGTCGAGCATTCGAGCAAAGTCCAACACCCGCTTGCTAAAGTCGGCTGATACCGAATAAGAAACGTGCGACTGTCGAACTACACTGTCCAACAGTAGCACGCATTTCGTTATACGAGATATCCTGGCATGTTCTGGAGAGGATGACACCCATGCGTCGAGATCCTGAATGAAAGAGTGGGGCTGGTGCCATTCAGGCCATCTGTCCGGCCATTCATGTCTCATCCGTATCCAATAGCGGTTCAGGATGGAGTAACATGCGAGGAAATGTGTAGTAGTAATGCGATCGGAATGAGATAGTTGGTTGAGAGTAGAAAATACTTGGAGGAGAAGGTCTGCGAATCGTTCAGTGTCACATTATTCAATGAAAGTAGTGGGAAACGTACCTTCCCCAATGCTTTTGAACCGTGTCGGATCCGCATCAACCACGGCCTTTTCTCTCTGCTGCGGGTCTGCATCCAACGAAAAAGTAGTCGCCATCCTGCCTAGTTGGTCAAGCGTCATCGTCATCTCGTCTTCGGTAGTCCTCGGGTCCCCCACAGCTCTTAATAAGAGCTCCATTAGCCATTTCCTTGCAGCNTGATCAATTCTCATGTAGATAGAAACCCATGGTGCCCAACAACAAGTAATTTACCCCTCGAGATACCGGAACGTTACCAATTTCTGTTGATTCTAATTGAATCCATTGAACGTTAAGTATTGAACACCGCTTCAGTTCCATCTCTTACCGGGATATCAACTCTAGAGAATAATCTTACCTCTTGAACTGCGCAGGGGCGCCAGGACTTTCAAAACATTCCGGACTCTCATATCGTATCTCGATGAGGATACAAAATTCTGGATTCTTGCCGCCTCAAATGTCCTCAAGGGATGGAAACTTATTCGAGGCGGTTGTATGTAACGCTGAACATTGTATGACAGGATCACTTGCTATTGAGCTCCGACTGATGGAGATTACACTTTACCCAGAAGATCGCTCATAGTTGAAATGCATTGCTGCAGATATCTAGCTCACGATAGAACAGATTCCCAAAGCCTGCGTGTCAATCAACACGCTCTCGCATTGCCAGGTGTCCAGACAACTTGAAAATGGGTGATACGCACAAGTTAATATGCTACTGGAATACCTGAAATTGTTTCTGACAACTCATGGCTCGACAAGTCAAGCCGCATTCATATAATCAGATCATTCGGGACTTGGAAAAGAACGATATGCCGGATGTCGGGCGACGATCAGGGATGAGCTCGACACGCCCCTTGGATGGTCTCGACAAGCGGACTGATCTTTGGTATAGACAGGGCGAAGATCTTTGATTGGGGAGAAATAAAAGCAACGATTAACTACATATCACGGAGCGTTTCCCTCAATTCATATGTCGATATCTGATTTATGGATTCCACCTCTGGTGTCACGTAGTACTCTTTTATGTTTAAGAGCACACGAGAACAGAT
Organism: Moniliophthora roreri; assembly: GCA_001466705.2. Lineage (NCBI taxonomy): Eukaryota > Fungi > Basidiomycota > Agaricomycetes > Agaricales > Marasmiaceae > Moniliophthora > Moniliophthora roreri. The sequence goes on along the minus strand of LATX02000063.1, from coordinate 6,579 downwards.
GATAGAATACATCCTAAGCCATCTTGATAAGTTGAGAAATTGATCGAGTCGGGGGAACCAGCTCACGATACACCCATACTGCGAGGCGTAATCGGCCATTTAGTCCAATATTATGGTTGACAATGGTCGAAATACTCACAACAGCATCACAGCCGCCAGAGTTATGCGAATATGCTCTACTATCATATGCGATACCATGGTGGCTTTGAGCGCGGGTGGTTCGTGAATAACTCGGATGATATGCCACATTGACTCACCAAACACAGCGATGAACCACATTATTCCATCGCGAAGAAACAGAGACATAGCCGTTCTCTGAATGAATTGGTCTCCACCCCAAGCTTGAGGAAGACATTTGTATAGTGTCATGATGAACATGATGAATGACTACCGAGTATTATCAAAGTGAATAAACCAAAGAGATTATAAGTGACGCACGACAATAAGCGGGGCAATAGCTATGAATGGATACAGCTTCGGCATATCTGTAACGTTACGATGGAGTTTTTAGCAAGTGATGTTTGTACAGAGAGGAAGGCCCTACCGGTGGTCCAGCAGCCATTCAGAGCAGGTCTAATGAGAAACACTAGTCAGCTTGTCGAAGACTGAGCAGAACGGTGGCTTCGGGTTGCACTCTTTAATATGAATAAAGCCTGCACAGAGGTAGTTCAAGTTAATTCATGTCGAAGGATAGAACGGAACGAGTCAAAACAAACCTCTTATGGATCCTACCCTCACATAGCCCAAGACAAACCTGAGAACAGGGGCGTAAATATATGAACCACTCTTATCGAAAGGGTGTGATATTAACGTGACAATCATTTCTCCTGAAAGCAATGTTAGTCGGCTCCTGCGCATATAGAAGAGCGTACCTATGAGTAGCGGTAGTAGAAAATAAAGAACACTTCTTGATTTATTGTAAAGAACCCAAACCCTAGCATAAGCGCTACATTAGATCCCATAGGAATGTGGCAATCGCCTACCTACGTACCTGAGAAAGAGTACTAAATCTACTGTTGTGACGACTATTGCGGACCCTGTACAGTGAATCTATTTGATGTTCTGTTCAATACTTGGACGGGCGAATGGGGAATGGAGACTCGTCACTCACGTAGAAAAAGATGAAGCATCTTAACATGCAATCAGATTCGTTGAAACGGTATAACCAGTGACGCGACGTACGTCTATTCAAGCGTCAGAATCTGAAGGATAAATATAAGATAGAAACCCATGAGTTTACCCTATCCGATTCAACCTGTGATAACATGACTGGATACGTCAATCAAAGATCAATAAAGAGTAATCATTACTTCAAACGGCCATCACTAACCGCCAACAAAGGCCCTGGCAATGGAATGTTAACATATCATCCGCTTCTTGCGCGTGATCATGAAAATACGCACCCCAGAATCATCGCGCTGAAATATCGGCTCTATGTAGTGAGTTAAGCAACTGATTGAGGGGGTGGAGACTACGCATGACTCCTACCATAACCTATTGAAATCAGAAACGGGACTAAACTGAAAAAACGGAACGTACAAAGAGGATACTTGCCAAGCCCTTTGGACCTTTCCATATCAACTCAACCTGAATCCCTGAGTCAACACGCAGAAACGATATGAACAGAACAGAACGCACCTCCTGTTCAATCGTCAACATATAGTCAAAGCTGTCGGCAAAATGGTTGTCCGAGTCAGCCTTGAACAATAAACTGCGAAGCAGGGTAAGATTCGTACACAAACAATGTCACTGCTGCCGCTGGAGTAGCAGGGAAAAGGTAAGCGAGAGGATAAAGCAAACGAGGAGCCCTGAATCAAACTTACCAGCCATATAAGACGTGGTTTTAGCATCGTCTAAAAACTGCAAGACTTGGGGATCCATTGGTAGTGAATGATACAGTCAGTATATATCTGAAACCGCCCGTTTATAAGGAGGGCCAGGGAATCGACCAATCTCCACTCATATAAGCCGCCGTCATGGAGATTCATGCACCTATTTGAATTGGTTTATGTATAATGATTATCAGTAGATGCATCACTTTACGTCGAAGTGGGAAAAAGCCCTGGGTGAAGGATTTTTGTATAGAAATCTTCTCCGAAGCGCTTTTTTGAAGCTCGTGCACTGCAGAGGTGAATATTGGACCAGGAAATCAGTGCGTCAGTCCGGAAGGCGGATATTAAGGGGACAAGTAACGATCCCGCCTGACCAATACTGTATGTTGATACTCCGGCTATGTACAAGGGAACACATCGCAATCAATCACATCCAGGGAATTGGATACCTAGAATCTCCCAATGAGATGTTACTGGACACTATCAGACAGCATCAGACGCTATCAGACAGTATCAGACGCTATCAGACAGCATTAGACGCTATCAGACAGCATTAGGCGCTATCAGACAGCATCAGACGCTATCAGACAAATCCATGAAAATCTGACACGCACTTGACGTTTTCTGACGTCCATCCGATCAACATAGCTTGACGACTTCTTTCCGGGTCTCCAACTTGAAGCGTAACCAAACGGCTCGAGATGGACTTAGAAAAACTTGTGCCTTGCGGTCCGTGCACAATTCGGCTCAAATTCCCCTGTGCCCTAGATTTCCCCACGCTCACTTCTTTCTTCTTAACCACCACCATCCCCACTTCTCAATGGCACCCACTCACTCCTTCTTCCCGTCTGTATGGCTCTTTCGGCGTCTCAAGGTGAAATTTAATGGTTCAAGATATGATGAGTACTGATGTGATCCAGCAGTGGAATATGTTATAGGCGAGGTACGTGTGCTAATTACTTATCGTTTTTGTGAAACTAAGGATAGTTCGACGCGTCAGGCACCTCGGAGAAGACTCAGACAACGGCGCCGAACCACTTTCAGCATACGGCTAATAGTAAATCTCGTGAGTCGACCCCAGAACCCCATTATCCTTATACTAAACATTCTACGTGTTGCAGCTGGCCATGTCGTTAGAGTAACGCTCCTCGCTTCGGTCAGGGCAGAGGATTTGGAGTCGGGGCAGAGGGTATTGGCCACTCTTGTGGGCAAAGTGGGAGTCTGGGACTCGGAGACAAGGTCTTTCGGTACGTAAGTTGTACTCAGTAGCACCGTTAATATATTCTGGTACCCCAGCAATATACCTAATTATCAGACACGATCAGACGAAAACCGACGCCTAATAGAGCCTATCAGTTGCTACCTGTGACACGTCCGATAGTGTCAGATAACGTCTGATAACGTCTGAAAAAGTGCATGTTAAGGACACTATCGGACGTTATTAGACGTTATCAGACAAGTTGGGTATCGTCAGATGATGTCTGATAGTGTCCAGTAAAACCTCACTGGGCGCGTTAAGTATTGAACACCGCTTCAATTCCATCTCTTACCGGGATATCAACTCTAGAGAATAATCCTACCTCCTGAACTGTGCAGGGACTTTCAAAACATTCCGGACTCTCGTATTGTATCTCGATGAGGATACAAAATTCTGGATTCTTGCCACCTCAAACGTCCTCAAGGGATGGAGACTTATTCGAGGCGGTTGTATGTAATGCCGAACATTGTATGGCAGGATCACTTGCTATTGAGCTCCGACTGATGGAGATTACACTTTACCCAGAAATTCGCTCACAGTTGAAATGCATTGCTGTAGATATCTAGCTCACGATAGAACAGATTCCNTCACGGAGCGTTTCCCTCAATTCATATGTCGATACCTGATTTATGGATTCCACCTCTGGTGTCACGTAGTACTCTTTTATGTTTAAGAGCACACGAGAACAGATGATAGAATACATCCTAAGCCATCTTGATAAGTTGAGAAATTGATCGAGTCGGGGGAACCAGCTCACGATACACCCATACTGCGAGGCGTAATCGGCCATTTAGTCCAATATTATGGTTGACAATGGTCGAAATACTCACAACAGCATCACAGCCGCCAGAGTTATGCGAATATGCTCTACTATCATATGCGATACCATGGTGGCTTTGAGCGCGGGTGGTTCGTGAATAACTCGGATGATATGCCACATTGACTCACCAAACACAGCGATGAACCACATTATTCCATCGCGAAGAAACAGAGACATAGCCGTTCTCTGAATGAATTGGTCTCCACCCCAAGCTTGAGGAAGACATTTGTATAGTGTCATGATGAACATGATGAATGACTACCGAGTATTGTCAAAGTGAATAAACCAAAGAGATTATAAGTGATGCACGACAATAAGCGGGGCAATAGCTGTGAATGGATACAGCTTCGGAATATCTGTAACGTTACGATGGAGTTTTTAGCAAGCGATGTTTGTACAGAGAGGAAGACCCTACCGTTGATCCAGCAGCCATTCAGAACAGGTCTAACGAGAAACACTAGTCAGCTTGTCGAAGACTGAGCAGAACAGCGGCTTCGGGTTGCGCTCTTTAATATGAATAAAGCCTGCACAGAGGTAGTTCAAATTAATTCATGTCGAAGGATGAACGGCACGAGTCAAAACAAACCTCTTCTGGATCCTACATTCACATAGCCCAAGACAATCCATTCTTCACCCAGACAACGAGCATCTCTGCTGGTGCTGGCACTGTCTATTACGTTTTTGGCCCGAGTTAGGGTCTGATCCCAGGGTAGAAATGACCCAAAACTGCCAGCACAAGTAATTCAACAAGTTTCACAGATCTAACGCTACATAGTATATACTAAACTACGGATTATTTCAAATGAACGTTTCAAGTCTTTGATAAATAGCTCTCCTCCATGCGTCTACGTCCAAATTGAATCGTTTCCAGCTGCATACTATCTGTTGTTGTCGTATCACTATTGGTGCTAGAGTACCCGTATTCAGTAGCCAACATGATTTGCTTGATGTTCAATAGCACGCGTGAGCTAATAATTGAGTACGTTCTAATCAATATGTATGATCAGCTTGCTGTAAACACGAGAAAACGGAGTTGGTTGACATACGCCAAACATATGCTATAAAAAAAAAATCACAGATGTTAGTTTATTTCAATTCGTTGCACCGTAAAATTCGAATAGGAGTGTACAAACTTGATCATCACTTGTCCAATAGTGACGCGAGCGCCAGCAGCTATAGCAGCCTGAGGTACCATGACGACTATGTAATCCCTCGAGTCAATCAATCAATGCATCAAAAAAAGAAGCGGGGAACCCGAACCGAAAACAGATAGGAACCAAAATATCCCATCTCGCATGAAGAGCGAAATAATAGGCATTCGTACAGTCCTCCCATTCGAGGAAGACAAAGTTCGACTGCATTTGTAAATCGTCATGACAAGCATAATGAAGGACTGGGGGGACGAATGTGTCAGGCCGCCGTGTGAGGTTCAGTGTTGGAACTTTTTGATTACCACTATCAGAGATGGGACCGCCATGAAGGCGTAATAACGCGGAGCAGCTGGAATTATTTTTTTTTAGCATAGAGCATTTGGACAAGTCTCCGCTGTTCGGAACCTACTTGCGGAATAACATCCTTCCACGATTGGTCTGCGATGCGGCCGTCAGAAAACATTTTTAGTAGAGAGCGAGTGCCACCATACCCAACGTGAATGTATCCTGGTCCGTAAAGTTCAATACTGAAAGCAAAGAAAGCGGCTAAAAAGAAACCTTACGCTTCATATTGTAAACGATGTGATAGTCAAGAACGAGCCTGTTTGTGCAGATAAATCAAGCGGCGCTTTGGGAAGTAAGGCGCCTTACATCGCTACACATTCACCTAATGGGGATGGACCAACGTGAGAAGTAAGACTACTGCGAGGAGTGTGCGACTGACCAGAAATCAAAGGTATCAATACGTAAAGAAGTTTTTTTGACCTGCCGTATAGAATCCAAACTCTACATTATCTCCGTTGGTTAATTCGCTTGCCACAAGAAGGGTGGAGCGCACCTCATTAAAAGCACCAAGTCGACAGTACTTATGATGATTGTAATAGTTATTCCCATCAACTGAAGAGAGAACCAATGAGTAGTGTCTCACGCGGGAAAGAAAAAACCTACGTGGAGAAACATAGAGCATCTGGGATTAATGCACTTTTAAAATCCTCCAGAAACTGCGAACGGTGGCAGACTTACATCTGTTCAGTGAACAGGTAATCTAGTAGCAGTTGGCTTAAATTAAAGACAAGACTCACTCGATCCGATTTCACTTCACGAAGCATGACTAGGCATCCTTGAGCGGTAGAAATTGTCAGAGTGGTATGTGCTCACAGCTGACGTTTACACTAACAATGATGTTAGCCACAGCCTCGCAGTAGATTGATCACCCACCCACCCTAAGGCGATTAAGCTAAAGTACCGATTCTGTCTTGTGTGTTAACAGCTATTTTCGCTTGAAACAAACTTGTGAACATGCCCAGAGCTATTACAGTGGACGTTGTGAGCACGGTGAAGAGTCGAGACTCGGAATCATCGAATGAACTCACATATATGATGCTTGCCAGCTTCTTCGGCGTCTTCCATATTAATTCCACCTCCATTTGAGTATTTAGAACGCCATGACTCCCTGAATAATAAAGGCTCCTTACCTCCTTTTCTATCGTCAAGAAGTAATCGAAGCTGTCCAATTAT
>LATX02000062.1:0-13711 GCA_001466705.2 Moniliophthora roreri | reverse complement strand
GTCCTGTCCAAAGAGTCAGTAAATTTTCCAACTGCCGTCGAGTAGACTACTCACGGAGGCTGAGCGAACGGAATTCCGAGGAACTTGGTGACGCGCAGAACGATAGAACCTGTCACTGTGGCCGAGTCCAGTTGAACCGTCGGTGCAGCGAGAGGAGCAGCAGCTGCAAGGGTTGCATAGAGTGTGACAACCCAAATGGCGAGACGCATGGCTAGTATTCAGGAAAGAAAATCTGCCAGACTATCGCATGAAAATCCAAACATGACGCATATATAGTCCTGCGGCGTCTTAGATAGTGACGGTGTTCATCAGCATTCCTAGAGGTTGATGGTCATGAGTTGTGCAACCCGAAACCATTCGCAACAATCGGCAATCTGACAACCCGACCTCCTAGGTACCCGTTTTCCGCAATCCGACAATCAGTCGGCAACTGCAAGGTTTGTGTAAATCAACATCCCCTTCAGAATTTCACTGTACATCTGTTGCAAAGTTATTTTACAATGACTTTCTGTTGCTACTTGACCGATATCTGGTTTTGAGCATGCAGTAGAGTGTCGACTATTCGAAGATTTTGGCGGGACAATTGGCAATTCGGCAATCAAAATGAGATTTTACTGATGACTTGCGTGTGGTCCGGATGAGGAAAGCGAATGAGAGATCATTGGTTCTGTCCATCATACTTCAGCCAGAAGGACAAACTAGTGAGCCAATGGTATGATTGCTGTTGCTGAGGCGCATGAAAGTGTCAGGACTTCCTTGGGTGGTAGGCGGAAACAAGGTCTTCCTTTTTTGGTTGACTGAATTTTTCACAGCGCCCTTGCAGCGCGCCTCACCCCTTGCGTCATCGAATCATGACAAACTTCAAATGACTGGGTACAGTCGATTAGTATTACTCGGACTTTTCCGAGATCGCGTGATCTGCCCATTTTCAGCCCGCGAAGCGGGCTTGAAGTGGCTATGGCGCGTAGCGCACCCCCGCTGAGGGTAAGCCCGAAGGGCTTACCCTCAGCGGGGGTGGGTTAGGGGTGGGTTAGGGGTTCGGAGTTCAGGTTAGGCATTAGGAAGTGTGGTTGAGGGTAAGTTCCTTTGCTCGCAAAGGACTTACCCTCAACTGCTTAGAGTTTGTACTTCCAGTGAGTCAGTTAGGGGTTCGGGGTTAGCAGTTAGGCTTTAGAGGTTCGTGGTTAGCAGTTAGGTGGTTAGTGGTTAGGCAGTAGGGTCTGGGGTTGGATATGTGTATAAAAAGGCAAGGGATGGTACTTACAGGTGTGTAGAAATAGTGACATCATTGGTGTTCAGAGTTTTCCAAGTAATACTAATCGACCATAGCCTCCTTCAAATGAGTCACCATGAGCATGATTTTTGCAAAGCTTTCACTCATCATTTAGCTTGCCCAGTGATGTTACAAACCATGTCTACTACAGGAGGGTTCATTCAATAGATATAACTCAGATCCTCCTACTACAGTTTGGAGGCAGAGGGATCAATGGTTCCATTTTCAGCACAGGGTTGCTTCTGTCTTATATAGCAAATTGTACCACACTCTACACCCTACAAAAAGCATAGGTCTTTGGCATGTCTGGGCTTAGTGAAAAAGGTTTGTTTAATGTCATCTGCGTCAATGGATGCCCAACCAAAATATCCAGGAATATAAGGGGGAATAAGGATGATATTTGGAAAAGTGTGGTCAGCTAATGAGTTCTTGACCATGGGGATCAATCAAAATTAAAATTTCAGATACCTGTTCTAGGCGATTGATGCTCGATTCTGAGTAGGTTTTGATAGAGAAAAGGTATCACCAAGGTTTTCAAGTACACCCAATTGAAAAGTCACCAATGACTAATAAGAATCAGGCAGACTCAGATGAGATTAGGAATTGGGGCCAAGATCACAAGGTACAGCTTGCCTCACGTTCTTTCAAAAAGGAAGTTAAGAATACATTTATTTGAAATTGTCAAAAACCAGATCCCAACTCTTGCTCAGATCAATGCCTCTCTCTAGTTTGTGTGATGTGGTGGCTTTCTCAAGCTTTTTGAAAAGCTCACCTAGAAGTTTGGTGACTAGAGATAGTTTGTCAGCAACAATAGTGTCCATATGGATGAGTATGTAAAAGAAAAAAAGCTCAACTGCAAATGTTCTCCCCTATGCAGCACAGGGTAACACTCTTTGTTACAACATCAACTCCACGGACTCATAGGGCATCTCATGTACTTGTATCATAATCTTGCTTAGCCCATATTTCTTCTTTTACTTACCAATTCCTTCTATCTTGTTCTCTGCTTACTAAGAACTCACTTTTGATTACTCATTGTAGCTATAAATAGTTCTAAGTACTTAGTCATCATTTAGCAGTCTTGTATTTAAATAGTTTACCAGTTGACAAGCTTCTTCAGCTTGACCTAGTTAAAGCTTATCATAACCTTGTTCTTTGCTCTTGATCTCTGTTCCTCAGTCATCTGTCCAAGTCTATTGACTTCAGAACTTGCAAATCAAGCTCGAACTTGAACTTAGTGTTGACGGCGAAGGACTCGCGTAACGTTAGGTCAAGCTGATCCTGCTGACCTGTCCAGGTTCAGGCACCCAGAAAAACCAAGACGTCCCGACATTAATGATCAGATGCAATTGATCAATCAGAAGAAGAGAGGAGAATATTTCTTCTTGTTACCCCAGAAAACGAACTCACACTTGAACAAAGATTCCAGCGACTAGAACTTTTGGCCCAGCAAGAGGCCCAACAAGAGGGAATCTTGAGAACTCCCAGGACACCCAGGACCAGATTACAGACCAGGCGATCCTTGACATCCAACATCTTGCTTGGATTAGAACCACTCGAAGGCGAAAGGAGAACATTGACTCCAGAATTTTCCCACTCCTTGCCGCAGCATTCACCAGAGAGGATGAGCTCTCCGATTTCTGATTTAGTAACTCTGACCCAGCCATTGGAAACTCCGAGATCTCCATCATTCGAAGACAGGGAAATGAGAACTGAGACAGAGGAAAAGGAAGATATAACATCCTCACATTCTACACCCACACCTCCAGAAGAAGTCATGACGACACAACTGAACACAGTATCCTTAGAGGCTTTGATCTCGGCCCTTCGAGCCCTATGAAGAGAGAAAATAAAGTCACTGTCTCTACCAGTTTTGACGGATCCCCGGAGAAAGCCAGCATTTTCCTAACAGAGGTAGACCTCTTTCTCTTGGCCAATGAAACCATTTATCCCACTGACAAAGACAAAATTCTGTTCGCCTTATTCTACATAAAGGAGGGACATGCTGCCCATTGGATGGAGGTGAAGATGAAAGAATACAAGAAAAGCCTAAAGGAGAAAGAAGAAGAACCAGCTGACACAAAACCCAAAGAACAGGTTCATGTAATGACCTGAGAAGAATTTCTCAGAGACTTCGACAGAGCCTTCAAACCTGTAGACTTGGGAACTGATGCCAGGCTCAAGATGAAGCTACTCCGACAAGGCAAGAGGCACATTGATGAATACATCACTGATTTCCACCTTCTTGCTATTAACTCCGAATATGACAACAGAGCTCTCATTGATCATTTCATAAAAGGAATGAACCTGGGGCTCCTCAAGGCATGCCTCTCTACTCCCGATCAACCTGACAACATTGAAGGATGGTATCAATGAGCCAGAGTATACAACAACATGTGGCTCATGAAACTAGCCATCATCAGTGGAGAAAGAGAGAAGAAAGCCAAGAAAAAGGAAACCAAGGTGAACCACCTCTCTGATGCCGAATCAGCTGAATACTGGCAAAAAGGTCTTTATTACAGGTGCAGCAAACCCAGACATATCGGCTGAGACTGCCCAAACAACCCCAAACCAACTTTGAACAGTGAACCAAAGAAGAAGACAAAGAAGAAAAGTCCCGAAGATGCCTACTATCAGATTTGAGCCATCTACCAAGACTTTTCTAATGACGAACAAACTCAAATTTTGGACTTCATGGAGGAAGAGGGTTTTTAGTGTGGTGGTTGAGCTCAACGTCTCCCCCACCTCTCTGTATTTCTAGTATCACTGTAGCAGCCATAATGAAATGAAATTCTATGCGTATTCTGCTGGCACTCCATACTGGAAAGAAAATCATCAAAGGTTTAGCACTCCTAGACTCGGGAGCAGAAGGAAATTTTATCAGCCAGGTAATGGCAGTGAAGCTACGTCTTCTACTATTCAAACTACCAAAAAAGGTTAAAGTCCTCAATGTAGATGGGACACCTAATGCCACTGTGTACATCACCCACATAGCGAGAGCAACATTCCAGATTGGATGACAGAAAATGACAGAAGACCTCATGGTCTCAGGACTAGAAGGAGAGAAAATTATACTGGAACTTCCCTGGTTGAGACATTATAATCCAAAAATCAACTGGAGAAACAGTGAGATCGAGATCCCTCCTTGAAGAAAGCTTAATATCTATCGTTTTCGAGGAATTCTAGACCATACAAACCCAGAGCTGCTCATTTGAGCCAAAACTTCCATTTCACAGAATCTGGAACATGGCAAAGAAGAAGAAAAAAAGAAGTCTGTTGAAGAACTCGTTCCAAAATATCTCTATGACTACAAACGGCAATTCAAAAAACATGCTTCCAAACAATTCCCTGATTCTAGGCCCTATGACCATGCCATTGATCTCAAACCCAGTGAAGAATCACTTAACTGCAAGGTCTACCCTCTTTCCCCCATTGAACAACAATTACAAGATGAATTCCTCTTGGACAACCTCAGAAAAGAGTATATCTGGCCATTGAAATCATCTATAGCCTCACCTTTCTTCTTCGTTGCAAAAAAGGAGAAAGGAGCATTTAGACCCTGCCAAGATTACCGAGAACTTAACAAGAAAACAATCAAAAACACTTACCCATTACCACTAGTCTCTGATCTCATCGATAAACTAAAAGGAGCAACCATTTTCATGAAGCTAGACTTACAAGACAGTTATAACAATATTTGGATCAAAAACAGAGACCAATGGAAAGCTGCTTTCAAAACAAACAAAGGACTATTCAAACCAATGGTGATGTTTTTTGGTCTATCCAATTCCCCAGCTACATTTCAATCGTTTATGGATGACGTCTTCACTGATTACCTTGAAGAAGGATGGATAGTGATCTATATGGATGACATCCTCATCTTCTTGCCAGATAAAGAAACACATCAGGTTCGAACAACGAAGGCACTAGAGCGTTTATGAAATCATGACCTATTTCTAAAACTGGAGAAATGCTGATTTGATGTTACAGAAATTGACTTCTTGGGAATGGTAATCAGACCTGGGTATATTGGTATGGACCCAGTCAAACTTGCTGGCATCAGAAATTGGAAACCTCCCACAATGGTCAAAAGAGTCTGATCTTTCCTTGGATTTGGAAACTTCTATAGAAAGTTTATAGGACACTTTTTGGAACTAGCCCAACCCCTGAATAACCTTACGAAGAAGAACATCAAATTCGAATGGACCAAAGAATGTCAGGTAGCCTTTGATGCCCTCAAGTGGAAGTTCCTTTCCGAACCTGTCCTAATTATGCTGGATACTGAGAAACCATTCCTTATAGAATGTGACACTTCGAAATGGGCCACAGGAGCAGTCTTATGACAACAAGGGAAAGACAGAGAATGGCATTCCTGTGGATATCTCTCTCACTCTCTCATACCGACAGAACGGAATTACAAGATTTATAACCAAGAACTTCTCAGCATTGTTCATGCCCTGGAAGCATGGAGACACTACCTCATGGGAGGAAAACACCCAACTACTATTCTATTGGATCACAAAAACCTTACATTTTTCAAGAACACACAGAAGTTGAACAGAAGGCAAGCACGATAGGCATTATTCCTTTCAGAATTTGATCTGCACCTGATTCATATGCCAGGGTTGAAAATGATACAGTCTGACACACTTTCAAGAAGACCAGATCATATTGACAACGAAGAAAATGACAATGACAATGTTCAATCGACGTAAAACTGCAAGATCAAATCCAAGAGAAACTTGCTGGAGAAACACTCTATGACAAAGCAGTATGAACAGTTCTAGAGCAAGAGCCACCACCGATCAAATTGGCTTTACAAGATTGAACCCTAAAGGAAGGGCTTCTCTTCTATAAGAACAGATGTTATGTTCCCAATGCAGGAGATCTCCAAAGGAATATTGTCAAGACAATTCATAAAGCCAAGGGGGTGGGACACCCAGGACAATTCAATACACTAGAACAAGTATCTCAGGATTTTTGGTGGCCTGGAATGACCAAATTTGTCAAAGCATTCGTAGACAGTTGTGCAAGATGCCAAGAAAGCAAAGTTAACACACATCCAACCAAAACCCTATTATTACCCATACAAGGGGAAAAAGATGTGTTACCTTTTTCAAAAATTACGATGGACTTAATCACTGATCTTCCAGAATCAAACGGATATGACTCTATCCTAGTCGTGGTGGACCACTCCTCTACAAAGGGGGTGATTTTCACATCTTGCAATAAAACCATTGACACCGAACAAACAGCGACCCTACTCCTCAATCATGTGTATAAGTGATTCGGGTTACCAGACAAAATCATATCGGATAGGGACCCCTGCTTCACCACAAAAGTCTTCCAAGAACTGGGGAAACAATTAGAAGTAAAACACATGATGAGTACTGCATTTCATCTACAAACAGATGGAGAATCTGAAAGAGTTAATCAGGAGTTAGAAGTCTTTCTCCAAATGTTCTGTTCGAGACAACAGGACAAATGGACAGAGTTCCTCCCCTTTGCTGAGTTCACACACAACAACCAAACCCACTCCACCATGAAGAGGTCCCCATTTTACCTCATGATGGGATACAATCCGAGACCACTTCCCACAATCTTCACAAAAACCATGATCCCATCCATGGAAACTAGACTGTCGGAACTGAAGAAACTCTGAGAAGAAACCTTCTCTCTCATGAAACTAGCATGACAAAGAATGGAAGGAAGAATTAAACATGCTACAGAACCCTTCACAGTGGGACAGAAGGTCTGGTTAGAAGGAAAGAACCTTAACTTCGGATACCTATCAAAGAAGTTAGCACCAAAACAGGAAGGACCTTTCAAAATAGAAGCTGTCCTAGGTCCAGTAACATACAAGTTGGCCTTACCAGAAAAATGGAAGGTTCACCTTGTGTTCCACACATCCCTCCTTTCCCCATACAGACAGAACGATGTCCATGGAAAAAACTTCCTAAAACTGCCACCTGACCTAATAGAAGGACAGAAGGAACATGAGATTGAAGCAATCATCAGACACTCTCTGAAAAGGAAGCCACAAAGGTTTCTAGTTTCCTGGAAAGGATATCCCTCAGCAGAGAACAAGTGGCTCTGGGAGGATTTCGAGCACACTCAAGAGACTCTGGCAGACTATAAAAAGGCCAATAAACTCAGGAGAATCCTCACCAAAACACCCACAACATGTCTCAGTCTTACAGCTACAACAACCTCCACCCCACTGCTGCCCAACTTCTTTTCCTCCTTAACAACACCACATACAGGGAATGCATCATGGAAGTCACTCGAAGCAACCCCCTCGTTGATCACCTCATCTCTGACTACCAATTTGTCCAATGACAACATGCCTACTTCGAGAGTCTGATGAGTGGGGCGAATTTCCACCTCAATCAGATCGCCATCGACATCACTGCAATGGGGTTCCAAATCCCCAGACAAATTATAGTACCCATGATCTGCACCCTTGCCATCTTCGCTCCCCATTCACTGTCTATGATAGATTACTCCACCTCCTCCTGGGACAAGGCATCTCCCACTGGCAGATTGGAATATCCTCCTGGACCTCCCTCTGAGGCCCTTGAGGACTATGAGCTCGTTGAGGACCCTAGACCTGCATCAGCTCTACCAATCCCTCTCAACCATTTCAATACAGACGGCTTTGACCAACCCGAACCATCTCCAAGTCCTGAGCCAAGAACAACCCCCGACCCCTTCCCCTAGAGATATTCCTCTGCACCCACAGAACCTGTCCCCCAAAATATCCGACTTCGAGTCCAATTTAGCCCAGAGGTCGAGGACATTCCCATTGCCACCCAAGAACAACTCAACTGAACCCCTACCCCTCCCCCCTGTATTCCATATTGAATTCCCCAGAACAACAACCCCAAATCCACCTGGTCAACCAGAGACTGGGCTGCTCCCAATGACCCCTGGGACACCTCCACCTGGACTCTCAGACCCATCACCCCTGAACCCCCAGTCTGAAAACAGCATCAACGAAGAAACAACTGAACCTGAAAGCCTAAGGTCCTCTTCTCCAACCAATCTGGTATCTATGACAGATTTCCTGAATGTGATCAATGCAGCCAATGAGGTCACAATACACAGGATTGTGGAAATTACCAATGCACAGTTTGCAACACATTTGGTACTCACCATCTCTCTCAACATTGCCTATGACTACAAAGAAGTGAGCAAATTTTTATCGCAAGCTCTGCCCACCACCATCAGTCTCTTGACGGCTTTGAGGAGGACTATGGTGATTCCACCACCCTCAGTAACCTCACTGACGAACCACACTTCTACTGAAGAAGGTTCTGACGAAGGGTCCACAGTCACCACTCTGGTTTGCATCACTGACAATAGGGAACCCTTCATCATCACCATGAGCAACAGAGAAGAAAGGTGTTTTATACTGGTGAGATATATCAACGACACCATAGTTTTCGAAGCTGGAACTTCGAACATAAACAGGGGGTAATGTTATGACATCAACTCTGCAGACTCATAGAGCATCTCATGTACTTGTATCATAATCTTGCTTAGCCCATATTTCTTCTTTTACTTACCAATTCCTTCTATCTTGTTCTCTACTTACTAAGGACTCACTTTTGATTACTCATTGTAGCTATAAATAGTTCTGAGTACTTAGTCATCAGTTAGCAGTCTTGTATTTAAATAGTTTACCAGTTGACAAGCTTCTTCAGCTTGACCTAGTTAAAGCTTATCATAACCTTGTTCTTTGCCCTTGATCTCTGTTCCTCAGTCATCTGTCCAAGTCTATTGACTTCAGAACTTGCAAATCAAGCTCGAACTTGAACTTAGTGTTGACAGTGAAGGACTCGCATAACACTCTTCGGTAGCATGACTGTCTGATGTGCGAAGTGAGCGAAATCAACCTCTGCAAACAGTGGACACACGCACTCCTCGTTGAACATGCCAGGAGATGATCACCTGGGCTGGCATAATGCCCGACTCGGCAGCAATCTCTTTTACCTAACAGACATAGTGAGAGCGAGAGCCATCGGCTTCATATGTAAACCACAGGAATGTTGAGTGTCGGATGCTCGTTTTGAACTGCCGAGAGGTGAGTACGCTTCAAGGAGAATGCCGCTTTTCTTTGACCACTGGAAATATCGAGTTTAGGGTGAGAACATGCGCTTTAACTTCTGTATATACAATACCTCGAGCAGTTCCGGCCGCAGGAACCAGTAGTTGATTTCGACCTGCTTTACGGCGGGTTGGATCTTCAAAGGCTTGGCAGTGAGGTTTTGGATCCTGTCAGTGCAAGTCAAAGTACAATTGAGTGACAATGGTGTGGCGGGAGATCTTTTTCTGATGTTGAAGTTTGATTATGAGGCGCATTATTAGTGAAGGGTGCGTGTAAGACGACTGATGACATACTTGCTCACACCAATGTTTTTGACCTTGCCCTTCTCCACCAGTCTCTCAAGTACCTACCAGATGTCAGTGAGATCCTTGTCGTACGGAGTTCCATCCTTCTTCAATGTGAGTGGCCTTTTGAGGAGCGGTCAATCACAGTACCTGCAATGCGGCATTTTAAAGACTCACCAATGAATGATAGGTAATCGGTGCCGAGTTTGGCCAATGATTCATCTAATGCAGGCTCCACATCTTCAGGGGCGTGGAGTCTATTCCACGGCCAAAAATATCAGTTAGACGTGAAATATGAAACTCCACGAGACGGCACACCTTGGAGGTCAGCCAAACTCGATCCCTCGGTACCTCGCTTTCCTTCAACTCTACGCCGACCTCTCTTTCGTTCTACGATAGACAATTTCAGATCACTGGGTGCTTTTAATCCAAGTTTCTGGCATACGCGGTAAATCCAAGCACCATCAATGTGTCCATCCAGCATTCAAAGCTGTCTAAAGAACTGACCATATGAGATACGTTCTGAATGGCAATATGAATATATAAATCGCACCTTGACAGCGGGTCCAAATTCTCCCTTTCCTGCTTGCCAAACACCTTGAAGAATGCGTTAGTTATTCTGATCGTGCAATTCAAGTCTTAGGACGCACCAAGAGCGACGGATGGGATCTTTGCACCATTGTGCAAAGTATAATGTGTAGGAAATCCTCCTGCTACTGCAGCTTCATGATGACACCTGAACGGTCCAACAACCGAGCGGAAATTGAAGGAAGAGCTGGGGTGTCGAAGACCGATCATCATCAAAATGGTGAGCAGAACGCCAAAAGCAAGAAGTTTTCCCGGGCTACGAGATTTCCTCTTGCCTTTGTCGTCGTGGTACCTGGGCGAGCGGCCCCGACTAACAAGTAAATGAAAATGCACTTGTTGTAATTCATTAATGAGACGCGTCTCAACGATGGTCGTTCAACTTATACGCAGCTTATGCTTATCATCGACATTCCCGTGATATCGCGCAATTATATCATGCTATCGCAGATGACTGCTCGACGTCGGAGGTTGAGGCATCAATGTCTACGGATCATGACCCTCCTTGCCCAGATGACACCAGTCACGAAATGCCGGATACAGAGACTGACGAGGAGGTGACTATAGGCAACAAGCGGAAGTCGAAAGAGGCGGGCTCCAGTAATAAACGTCGCAAAGTGCACGCAGATCACAGTAAGGATGAAGGTGCAGCGGCAGGGTCAAGGATTAAATGCCACGGGACCGCCGCCGCCTATGCAAAGAACCCCGTCCAGATTCCGAAGCAGGAGAGGTGGGACAACTTGCCGTAGCGAAAGCTGAGCAGCCGCAAGGTTCGACCGAGTGTCCGTGCACAAGAAGCTAGGGAGGCGAAGGACTTCTGACCCTGGAGAAGAAGACAAAGTTCGCTGCCGTTTCCCATGATTCACCGCTTTCCCACAACATCGTCGAAACACTTTGTCGGACTCGCAGTTACCTGAGCATGACCCCTTCGGAAAAAACATAAATAGCAAAGGAAAAGGTAGCTACTACTCCTCTAACCAAGGAAATGCAGAAATTCAACCATCTTTTTTCAGGGAAATGCTGCTTTCAAATCCGGGGATTATCCCACAGCAATCGGACATTACAGTGCTGCAATCATCGAAGATAGGAACGACCCTAAATTTCCTCTCAATAGAGCAGCTGCATATCTGAAACTAGGCAAGTACGTTCTGCTCGGACATGACCTTGTTCATGGGGATGTTTACGACTTTCCTAGAAATGAGGACGCCGAGAGTGATTGCACGACCGCGCTTACACTAAGCCCATTGAATGTAAAGGGAATTTTCCGAAGAGGACAAGCGGGGCTTGGAATGGGAAAACTCGATGGAGCAAAAGGAGGTATGTCTATTAGTTGGAATGCTTGTAAGATCACCTTGTTGACTTTGAATGCCTTAGATTTTGAGGCTGCCACGAAAATAGAACCAGGGAATCAAGCGGTAGAGGATGAACTGGAGAAGATTCACGTCTTGGCCCAGAAGAACTTCAAGAAGGCCTCAAAGGTGCGCATGGTTCCAGCCGCGATTTCTTCAAATTTGACCATCCAACTCTTTTACCAGACGACTGCTCAATCATTTGGCTCTTCTGCTGCACTTGATCCACGCAGGAGACGTGTCCAAATTCTGATCATTGAAGCATCACAAGGAGCCTCGTCGGTATCGCAAGGAACCACTACTTCAGCCGTTCAGGAATCGAGTCCTGTTCCTCCTGCGCCAGCGCCAGCGCTCTCGACTACAAGCACTGCCACGGATTCACCGACAGCAACTGTAGCTACACCACCAAAGACCTTCCAGGATGTCACACGCGCACGTTAGGAGACGAAACCATCCACTCGTGTAGGCGGCGGTATACTTCGTGCTTCGGGCAAAACACACTGTTCAACTCAAAAGAGAGTAGCATGTCCTCATCACCTCCTGCACCCAGCACCGACTTAAAAACCTCTGCCAACCTACATGAATTCACCAAAGCATGGGGATCCTCAGACCGTTTTCAGCTGATAAAGGTGCGTGTGATTCCATGTCCCTGTGAGACCATGATACTAGATGGTTATTTCAACTTTATTTCTCGCTTCTCAGTTTTTTGTAACATCAGTCTGAGCTGCATTTAACTGCATCTGTTGTAACATTGCTGCCGCTAACTGTTGAAGAGTGCTTTCCTCAATAACAGGAGCTGTGGTTGTTGCAGCATAGAACATGGTAGGCAGCTCATCTTTGGTGAAACGTCGCTGACAAAAGAAATTCGATACCCCAGGCGACGCCGGACTCGACTTTTGCCGTGGAGATGTCATGTCCGCAGAAAATTTTCAAAGTGAGAGACCTTGAATCAATCACCAACAACAAGGCACAGGATGTCGGGCCGTCAACCTATCCCTCATTAGAACCCTTGTTGCTCATATTGACTGTTCAGACGTTCCTTGACATCCTGACCTCAGACTCGCATTCAGATGCGAAAAGTCTTGCCACACGCAGCATGGAGGGTTTCTTGCACGTTCCGAGGGTTTCGAATATTGCACTATTCCTCGGTGGGACATAAAAAGATTTTGCAAAACGAGTTTTAGAGAAACTGGACGACACTAGTCTGACCGACTTGTGGCGATCTGTATAGACATGGATAATGATATTTATTGTTGTATAGCCATTTCAAAATACGGAAACAAAATACGGTACTAATAATTCAACCAATGTTACAACGTTTGTGTCGCACAATTGGTTGTCAAAGTACTGGGGCATAAGAAGAAAGGATCCAAAGAATGTAAAAGGGCAAATGAGAGAAGGGCATACGCAAAGTTCGTTAAACTGGATTTACTAACATAATCTCGGTCAGAGCTTGCATTGCTTCCTTCCTGTAGGTGTCTTGAGTGAGCGTGAGAGGAATCAAACCATCCTGGAATTGGAGCAAGGTTGGTGACTCCTTAGTGTATTGAGGCCAATTAATGCCAGTGTTGCCATTGGGGTCCAAGGTTGCAGCGAAGCGAATGAGGTAGTCAGCCAATTCACCTCCGCCATACACATTCAGAAGATCAGAGGCATGGACCTGTTGCGACATATAATTAGAATTACGAGCACCACAAGATGTAGGAAACTCACCGAGCCCAATATGGGTAATGCTTTCAAACGTTTGCTCACTGGTTTGTTTTAGAAGCCGTCAGCGTTTGAGAGACGCCTGACAATGGAAAAACTCACGGAAGGACCAAATGGGCTGTTTGCCGCTAAGGCTCTCCAGGAAGAATCGACGAGGTGCTTGGAACACGGCATCGCCTTGGAACGAAGCAAAACGCTTGAATTGAGGCGATATGGCATTGAAGATGCCGGTGTTATAGGGGGATCCCTGAATGATATCTTGAGGATACAGCTTCAAGAGCCGGTCGAGGTCGGCGTCAGGGATAGTGCTGACAAACTCTGTTTTCACGTATTCCTTGACTTGCGCTTCCGTGCTGAGCACGCTCACAGTAAGTAACGATATGATCAAATGCCAACAATGGGG
>LATX02000061.1:0-13591 GCA_001466705.2 Moniliophthora roreri | reverse complement strand
GCTATGGCGTTGATGTATGGTCGATACCCTCACGCTGAACCTTTGGAAAAAGCTGTAAAACTCGTAATGAGCCGACAATTACCCGTAAGTATTACTACTCGTATCCAGAAGGGAAGACTTTGTTTGCTAAAATATACAAACAGGATGGCTCATGGGCGCAAGAAGCGATCGAGGGCGTGTTCAACAAGAACTGCGCTATTGCCTACCCCAACTTCAAGTTTTCATTTACCATCTGGATGTTGGGCAAAGCACACCGGTACTTGGAAGGCTTAAAGGGGGTTGGTGATGTCAATCCGAGTGGGAATGCCAAGTTGACCCGTGGTAATGGTGAATGAACACTAGTTTCGACTTGTAATTATTCCGGAGGCAAGATTAGCAACATTGGTAGTACTACGCATTGGGACAGGAAGCATTCTAATAGACAGGGAAAGCTGTATTTTCGCTGCACCAATGATCAAAATCGTCTGGGCGCTAAATTACTTCAATACTCGGCTTTGAGCCTCAGCCTGCACTAAGTTTGCACTCACGGCCAAAGAGACAATGATGATCTCTATGCGTCTCGCGGATAACCGACGATGATGCACGATTTTGGGTGAAGAGTCAAGACGATCCACGTCAAACACCTGGTCTAATCTGGGGATGAGATGAGAAAAAGTACGCCCCAAATCCTTTTCTTCAGTTTTATTGAAAGCAGCGCTAAACTCGGATGGAATAGCAACGTTCGTTGACCTTGATATTTATTTCCTAAACTAGGGAAGCCAAGCGTAGACCTTCATCTCACTGGTCAGCATCCCTGATCCCTGATTTGGTCATGATAACATGCAGCGGGATGTGGATGGATTTTCACATTTGGCACGGAACTGGTCATAGAGGGGCCATTAACGGTTTGCGTGGGCGCCTGAATATTAATAAGGCGGTCTTCACCACACAAGTTTCCGACCACCCTGGTTTCCCGCCAGGGATAGCTTTTCCCTCCGCCTGGCTTCAGCGGACCTCTACCTGGGTGCGATTTGAGCTTTTCTATCTATGGACAGGGTCTAACCTATTCTCTAGCTTCCAACCGCCACAGTAAACTCTAAAAAGCACGCGACGACACGGGCTACCTCCAGGCATCTGCTACGATCTCTTTGTCACATTATCATCTTANCACACCTCTCCCAAGTTCCAACAGCGACATTAGTGAGACTCTTAACCGTCGTTCCTCGTAGCCCTGGATCAAGATCTGTGGTTTGAAGAGCCCTTATTTACCCATTCTGGGAGTAGTGGATATTCTGTCTCGACGAAATTTGGGGTTGTGGACACGGGTGTTGAGGAACGAAGGAGACGGGGTGCACTCATTCGCCAACGAATATGGCTGCGATGACAAGAAAGGGATTTCCTGGTGTCTTGTGAAAGCGGAGTCGTCATGGTCTTCAGGTGTTGTGTCGAGAGGTTGGGTTGACTTCTGCACGGAATCCAACGCCCAAGCAGAGGATCATGGAATGGGATAAGAAATCGAGACGCCAGTCTGCCATTGACCAGAGTTGGTAAATGTAACTCGTAGTTTGCATCAAGCTTTGTGTTCGAACAGCATTCTACAGATGTTTCAAGGAGAACTAGGCATTTCTGTGAGTCAAAATGAATTACTGAGGAAGATCACTGGTACACACCTGAGCCTTTTATTCTTTGTATCAACCACATTCCTTTACAGGGAAGGTGAGGGTCTTGTGGGATGAAGCAGCTGGAATTGACACGATAAGTCTAAGGCGGAATGAAGCGCCCACACTGCCCGCATCGAACATTGTTGACAACCACCACCACCTCAAGTCGCCTCAAGACAGGGACAGGGCTCTAGGGAAGCTCAGTGGGTCTTTATCGCTATTTTTACTGCACTTTAAGGCTAACAAATGCTCAGGATCATCAACTGGAGACTCAAGGTCACCATTAACGATAGTCAATCGTTGGTCGGTCCAATGCTTGCTTTCGACAGGCATATGAGGGTCGTACTGACAAATTGTGAAGAATCCAGACGTGTTAGACCAAAAAAGAAGCCTGGAGATGAGTCGACCCCACCAGAGCGGGAGGTGAAATGGACGCTTGGACTTGTTGTCTTGCGGGGAGACGGTTGTGTTGAAGGACCACCACCGGTGGAGGGAATAATCCCATTTCGGGAGCAGATGGGTCCTGCAGATGACCACGTAGTCTAAAACTCTATGTAAGTATCTACCCAGCGGAAAAACGAAACAAATGACACGCCTGCCTTTATAAGATTCCTCACGCCAAATCCGTTGGAGTTGAATTGACTTCTCATCCTTCCCAGATACCAAATGCACCATGACCATCTCGTGAGCGTCATACAGGGACCTGTGGTGATCTAAACATATCAATCGGCAGCCTAGTAAGTCGCCCAAGTGACTGGGTGGAACAGGAGAGATCCATCCAAGATCGTAACGGCTTGGGAGAGTTGATTCAAGAACTCTGATTGAGATGGCGTTGGGCCGAGAATCCAGGTTGAGGAAGTCATGGCCAGTTCAGATGTGCCAATGACGCCTTGGACTTCCTTTGTTGCGGAAAGATCAATTCGACAGCGGATATCTGAGTGGCATATTCGCATATTCGCATATTCGTAGAGTGGCATGGTTGAAAGTCTAGGAGCGCTTTTTTGATAAGCAATTCAAGTCAACTGGCAATACACAGCTTGCCATCGTCTTAGTTACAGGTCTAGATACAATTTACGGTACAGACCGTCATACAAAGTAGCTAGGCTGGCCTACCAGAGACGTTGAAAGAGAAGATGTCGATCAATCGTCAGCGTGCCGTGTAATTCAGTTGGGAGAGAGCTTTGTGCACTGTACTGTCAACTATGTACACCTTGCAATTGTGAGTAGTGTACCAGATTTTTCAATATCATCATGTGCTGACACCCTTATCACCCTTATCTCGCCCACAAACAAATCCAATTCGTCGAACCTCATGTTGACTGTCATCTAAAATGTAAAATGCTGTAGCACCCGCATTCCCTGCAGTGCTCTTTGCCTTCTTTAACTTACCACCACCATCTCGCTCACCCATAAACCGCTGCAAATGAGTATCACCAATTCATCACACATCGTCATCACGGAAAGCACTTTCAACCATGTTCAAGGGAATCAAGTAAACATCAATCTCAACGCCGGTCGGGCTGTGGTAAAGCGCACCAAGTATGACCAGGTGAGTGAGAATGGTTACTTTGAACGTCCTTCGTTGGACTGACATTTGGTTACACAGTTTCGACAAGTTATACGTGGAGACATGATCACGCTGAAGGAGCTGAGCTCTGAGGAGATCGCAGGTTGGGAATGGAGCTGGAAATATAGGAAGGTGACCGGCAAGCGCAAAGCTCGGAGAACGATATGTACTATCGAGGTATATCCCGACCGCCAATCCAAGTTCACGGCCGTGATGTACGAAGGCAAGGATGCAAAGTGGTTTTGGAAGAATGAGTTTGAGAACTTTTCACGTACCAGGTATGCTTTGCTACATCGCCCTCGAGTCATAAGTTATCACTGACACTGATTTAAAGAACTCCACTCGTCACTCAACTCTTTGGCATCAACCGCTCGGAGATCCCGACGTTGATCTTTCATGACGGTACGACTAACCTTATACTTTCCCTCGACAGTGCATCCTGACAGTACCCATAGAACTGATCCCTTATGCAAATGTTTTCAACAAAGAATCAATCTGGATGGGTATCTACATTAAACATCTGATGGTCAGTCCCGATCTCCACTCCCGTCTCAACTTGTTGAACTAACGCCGTTTGGCTCTTCCAGATGAACATTAGATGCAACCCGAATAATTTATGGATAAACACAGCCAGCGGTGTATTTTTCATCGGGCCTAATGGTCCTTCTACTCCGTATCCTCATTCGGGTGCAATCGGGTCTATCACTGTCCCTACCACCGTCGACATGTTGAAGGACGACACTTGCTTGAGGTTCTTCGCCAGTTTCGGGTCGACTTTCGATAATATCGTTGTGGAGTGTGCATATATAAGTGTCAGGTCCATCTATCTCGACGATTTGGTTTCAGTAACGGTAGAAGATCGCCAATACAAGGATCCTGACCATCCCAACTGGAGATTAGTGATAGATTACTATCTCCGCAACCCTGTGTGGCGCGACTCTTGGTGGCGCAACCATTGGTGGTGCGACCCTTTGTGGTGCAAACCTTTGTGGTGCAACCCTTGGTGGATACGACCCGATTACCTCCCGATGAAGGTCATAGGTGAGCTTCGGTTCGACGCCGTCTACTCACCGTCAATGGAGGCTGTTGCAAGGTGGCCACGAGGAGTTGGTTCGTTATGGGAGTGGCAGGAGCATAATAGGATGGGACTAGTGGAGGAAACAGTACTGGATGACGGGCTGACACGGTGAGTGATCTTGTAATTCCTGTGTTTGATCTGGGCTCAGGGATCCCCAGCTTCCAGTTGGATCTAACTCGGGGGCAAAATGTTCAAATTGTAGCATATTACGATCGATTGAAGTTCTGGAAAGGGTGGTTATTACAATCCTCCCGGGTTTTTGATGCTATCGAGGTTGCAGAGGGGAAGGAAAACTTTTGTACGTTCCCTCCACTGTTCGTTGGATATATTACGAAAACTGACCTTTTCTCTCCCCACTAGTTGTTGCTCTGCCATCTTACGTGGCGATATACCCCGCGGATTCTCGCACCCTCCACAATGATGAACATCCTGTTAAAGAAACCCCACCCACACCCATCTACCTCTTCCTTCATCCCCTCCCCATGTCAGTACCAGAACTCGCGTCGTGGACGAACAGACGCTTGTATTTCTGGTCCTTTGACAAGACCGGTCAATCTCAGATGTCGGAGGAGGAATGTGAGAGGTGGGGGCTACCGGTGCTCACGGTGCGCACACATTGCTCACAAGAGTCTGTTAAGCTGTACTCATGGACCACCCATATCTACACTACCTTCCGAGACTGGCAAAAAGCTCGAGGCTTCGACCCCGCTACCTCTGATTGGGCACGACACATGGGTTTTCCAGAGTGGGAGATTGTCGGTGCGAGGAAGGTTCAAGGTCGGTTCGCGTTAGCTACTCTGATTTACGCGTTGACCTATTTTGATTATCAGAAGAGAAGAAAGCTAGCATCTCGTGGTGGGAAGCAATTGCGGAGTCGGGGATCAGCGCGTTCGGGATCTAGTTGCATGTATTCATTTTCATGTTACTCTACATGTGGACATGTAGTGGGTCTATTCTGTATTTCCGTGTCATTAGGATATTAAGTTGTGCATTGTATGAATAAACTGTAATAGCATTGCTAGGAAGACCACTCACGAAAAGACGCTTCAGGCAAAGGCGTAAACGACGTCTTCTCATCCAAAAGCCGCATCGGCAGTGACTCTTAGAATGTGAATGAATGAAGGAGAAGCGAAAAGAGTGTTCAAGGTCGTTCGACTTGACGGCATACACGCGATGCGTTGACCCGCCTGCTCGGTGCTCAATTTCGCGTGACCTCATGTGTCCTAAATCCTAAAGTAAACAGGAGACATTTGGGTCATTACAGATAGTGAATTCCAGATACAGTGGTGATACAATAGGCGAGAACATAAACAACATGCAGATCTAGATGCGGGTGCGTCTTATACCTTCATAAAAGAAAATAAGCTGCTCATTTCTACCCAGCGACGGCCACACTGGTCCAGATACTTCTCGATGCAACCAGACATGATCGTTAAGAATTCCGAATGAGCGTTGACTAATGCGCAGACGGTTTCTGTTTCAAGGATCAATGAGCGACGTCAGCTTTCATAAAGACCTGAACATACCAAGGGATGCTGAGCCAGTAGCATTCTTAACAGCACGATCTGTGTCGAATAGATATGCAAAGCATCTCAGCTGGTTGTAGAGCTTTTCGTCGGTGTACTGGAATCCAAGGGACAGTCAGCGGAGATGTAGGACGATCCAGATTCGAAAACATGCCTCAAATGCAACTGTCGCTTTACAGCCCGGACGTAAACATCTTCGGCCGTACACACCATCATACGCGTACGGAACCCGCAAGTCTGATCACTGCAAACCGTCCAGCCCTCGTAGAGCCTGTGAGATATGTTTCCTGATTTGAGACTCCAGTTGCATCTGTAGACTTCCTATACTGAGAGGCTTCTCGCATGGACACAAGCGACCACTAGGATGGAGACAGCAAGCCTGCATGACTTGGTCAGCATGAGATCCGCTCAAAATCTACAAGAAGACATACTTCATGGTCGATGATGGGAGCAAAGGACCACTGTCCATTGCAAGAACGACATCAAACCAGGAATGGGTCGGCATCCTTGTACTGTTGAGCGTCGGAGAGTTGAGAAACCATACTGAGGAATGCTCTCTCCTCTGCCGATGTAGACATTGTGCTTCGGTAACGGTTAGGGTCAAGGCCTAGGAAAATCAGTTGTACGCACACGGCGAGTTGTGCAAAACATACCAAGGCACTCTGCTAAACGCGGACGGTCTGTACCCTCAATAGGTTCACACAAACGCTCTGTCGGAGGAAGGATCTGCTGCGAGAGGTAGTAATCGTAGTCTGAATACCGCGTCATAAGTCCGCAGCAACGAGACACCAAGATTGTTACATACCTATCTTGTGATCGGAGTCTGCTTTGCGAAGCTCGTCTCGATGTCTTGCCCTATCGGCTTGAGCCGTTTTCACAGTTTCCTCTCCCTCGAGTAGACAGAAAACGTATGGAACGACGTCCCCGGCACGAGCATTGCCACCTCTGGCTTTCAGTTTAAGGGCAACTTGGACGTGAGGTTGACTTGGACGTGAGGTGGACTATCACTTTTGGGGTAATCCTCAGGGTTTTTGCCCGAGGCGCTATCCCAACTTTTTGAGCGTCGAGTAGCGTACAAAGGATGTCGAGACTGACCTTATGAATGATGAAGTCGTCCAACTTGATCTGGCCAGCGCGAACATTCTGCCCGACGGAAGTAAGGTACTCATGGATTTATTCAACAACAGTTTCGATTGCCTCGCCGGACAGAATCTGGTTCAATACGAATCCGATATTGAAAATTTAGTGAAAAGTCAAGGACGCGAGCGGTATACTCACTGAGAAACATTCTTTGACATTCCCCGCGACTTGTCCGGACAGATATACTTCAACCGATGAAACTTGTGCAGGAGAATGTACTCGTTTCTTTCCGCGCATCCTCCATTGAGAGTCTTGTTCCTATAAAGGGGGTTTAGCAAGTGGATGCCTGAATTCGAGCATAACGTGCGTACCATGAATTACCAGCCAAATTCGTCAGTTGTTTGGTCAAGGGGACAATCTGTACTTTAGTGGCAATGGCCATTTGATAGTGTGCATCCAGTTCACAGTAGCGAACAAAGGTTATCAACTTCTTGGGAGTGCTGAGGCTTCCATCGAAGTAGTTGGCCGTATCGTTGGGGTCGATATCCTGTCGATCGCTCTTCAGATGAGTCTTGCACATCTCAGTGAGCGACCAGGTAGTTGAGGCGATCATACTCTATTTGTAGAACTATCAGCATGAGACAGATAGCGCTGGGAAAGGTGTATAAACTACCTTGGCACCGTCGCTGGTCAAATCACACATGAGTCTTCCATTTAAGAATTTCAGATTCGTTCCTTGTTTTCCTATACTGGACCACTTTGCGCGACGGAGACAACCTATCCTTGACCAATGCTTAATCTTCAGGTCTCGCATTCGGTGGAGTAGGACATCCAAGGAAACTCCAAGGAAGTCATGGCCAACGATAATATCTGGATCAGCTTTGTGTATTGCTGCTATCAGGTAGACTAGGTCAGTACTTAGAGTAAGGTGTATTGAGGACTGAAACGTACCGAGGAGGCTAAGAAGCAGCATGGTTTCATTGACCATTGGCGATACAAATCCAAAGTCAGCGATGGCTCTTCAAAAAAGAAGCGGAGAAAGTCTGACGTCCCCGGCGAGCTTGCCACTACTTCTTGGTCCTTCTACGGACATTCCGAAACTTCCATCAGCACGAAATGCATTGGAGACCACAGAGAACGGATACAAGTTTTACAAAGCACACGATGGACATCGGCCGGGCGAATATGGAGGTCCCATGTTTCTTATTCCTGGTTTTGTAATTGGCTCCTGTGTCTCGGGCATGGCGTTCAAAGACGAAGAGAGACGAGAGATTATTCGATATTTGATGAATAGGGCACATCCAGACGATGTAGGCTGGGGAACGTGCGTAACTCCATTTCACGGATGAAACTTTGTCGCGTCCATGTACAGTAACTGTCCTTTTTCAGTCACGTTGAACGCCATTCTACCGTCTTTGGCGCTGCTCTCAACTACACTGCTCTTCGTCTTCTAGGCCTCAAGCCTGATCACCCAGTGTGCACAAGAGCTCAAGCAACGTTGCACAAGTTAGGTGGTCCCTGTGCGATCCCATCATGCCCCTTCAAAACCGAGAGTAATGAGTTGCAGATGCTCTGGGAAGGCAACAATCCCATACCTCCCGAATTGTGGCTTCTACCCGACTGGTTACCCATACACCCATATCGATGGTGGATTCATACCTGGAATGTTTACATACCCATGAGCTACCTCTATGGAATTCGTTTCAAAGACGACCTCATCCTCGCTCTTAGAGAAGAGCTATACTCCCAAGACTTTTACAGCATCGACTGGCCGGCACAGAGAAACAATGTTGCCCCAGAAGACCTGTACTCACCTCATTCCGCCATATTCGACCTACTCAACCAAATTCTCGGTGTTTACAAGCTTTGCACCATGCCACCGCTGAGAAAAATAGCTATCAAGAAGGCTTATCGGCTCGTCGTCATGGAAGACGAGAATACTGCTTATCAGACGATCGGTCCTGTTTCCAAAATGTTCAATCTCGTCGCTCGAGTGGCTCATGAAGGCAGGGAGAGCGAGGCATTCAAGCGTCATGAAGCCAAGCGTGCTGATTTTATGTGGTTGGGTGCACAGGGCATGATGGTGACGGGGACGAATGNCTAAAGAAATCCCACCCACACTCATCTACCTCTTCCTTCATCCCCTCCCCATGTCAGTAACAGAATTCGTGTGGTGGATGGACGGACACTTTTATTTCTGGTCCTTTGACAAGACCGGTCAATCTCGGATGTCGAGGGAGGAATGTGAGAGGTGGGGGCTACCAGTGCTCACGGTGTCCGCACCTTATCAAGTAAAAAAATGTAACCCTCTTAAGCTGCACTCATGGTCTACCCACATCTACACTACCCTCCGAGACTGGCAAAAGGCTCGAGGCTTCGACCCCACTACCTCTGATTGGGCACGAGACATGGGTCTTCCGGAAGTTGAGATTCTTAGTGATTTGGGTCGATTTAAGGAAGTCAGGGAAGGTTAAGGTCGGTTCATACT
The DNA here is from genome assembly GCA_001466705.2 of Moniliophthora roreri. Taxonomy (NCBI): domain Eukaryota; kingdom Fungi; phylum Basidiomycota; class Agaricomycetes; order Agaricales; family Marasmiaceae; genus Moniliophthora; species Moniliophthora roreri. The sequence goes on along the minus strand of LATX02000061.1, from coordinate 4,212 downwards.
AACTACTCTGATTCACGTGTTGACTGATCATGATTATTAGAAGAAAAGAAAGCTAGTAGCTTGTGGGAAGCATTTGTGCGGTTAGGGATCAGCGCGTTCGAGATCCAGTTGCATGTATTGTTTTTTTTTGGATGTTACTTCATGCACAGACATATCGGGACTATTCTGTATTTTCATGTTATTAGGGTAATAGGTTGTATGAGTACAGCGGTGTATGAATAGCTTGTGATGACATTACTAGGAAGATTACTCATGAAAAGAACGCTTCAGGCAAAGTGTAAATGATGTGACCTTCATCCAAGAGCTGCATTGGCAGTGGCTCGACACCTTCATTCCTTATGGAGACAGGACTCTTAGAACATAACATAGTGAGTCCGCTAAATAGCGTCGGTAAGAGCATTGAGCTGAGAAGATTTTCCGCTTCGTAGACTTCTTGTCGAAGGAGTGAGGAACGCTCTGAACGAAGACTTTCAAGTTTCCGTGCGATGAAGCTCCATGGACGTGGATGAGCACGACGTCGGCCATCGGGGCATTCGCCTTCTGTACGTGTATATTTGCATATCAGCGAGGGAAGGGATTGTTCAAGATTGTGTAGGGCTGACCGGAAAATATCATCTCTTCTGGCTCCATAACGGTCGTCGCCTTCAAAAACACTCTGTTTCGTATACCGATGCCGCGAATAAGCAAGGGCTAAGGGGCACCACTGTTCATTCTGTGCTTCACATGGCGAAGAGAATCCAGGCCTATAACTGACATCGGCATCGTCAGTCCATTCAATTTCAAGAGAAACTACAGTAAAACAAATTGATTCAAAGCTCGATATCGCATTTACATGACCCCGAAACCCTCAACACCCTCATACTCCCCGTCGGAATCACGCACACCAGATTTAATGGTGTGCTCTTCTTCAGCACTGGTCCAAGTACCAACGCTCTGATGTGTATTCTGCACCGCTGGATCGTGTACTACCACTATAAGTATTCTTGAGGTTGGTGTGAAAAACGTGGTGTGACGGAAAGATAGAATACGGACATCCTTCGTATCGATCGTGAGGCGTGACGAGCGATGGTAGATGACGACTTGGTGATAATGCTCGCAAATCTAGACCCTGGCTGCGAATGTCTCGTCAGTAAACTGGGATCCTAAATGAGACAGAAGATACGACTCACACCTCTCCCAAGTTCCAACAGCGACATTAGTGAGACTCTTAACCGTCGTTCCTCGTAGCCCTGGATCAAGATCTGTGGTTTGAAGAGCCCTTATTTACCCATTCTGGGAGTAGTGGATATTCTGTCTCGACGAAATTTGGGGTTGTGGACACGGGTGTTGAGGAACGAAGGAGACGGGGTGCACTCATTCGCCAACGAATATGGCTGCGATGACAAGAAAGGGATTTCCTGGTGTCTTGTGAAAGCGGAGTCGTCATGGTCTTCAGGTGTTGTGTCGAGAGGTTGGGTTGACTTCTGCACGGAATCCAACGCCCAAGCAGAGGATCATGGAATGGGATAAGAAATCGAGACGCCAGTCTGCCATTGACCAGAGTTGGTAAATGTAACTCGTAGTTTGCATCAAGCTTTGTGTTCGAACAGCATTCTACAGATGTTTCAAGGAGAACTAGGCATTTCTGTGAGTCAAAATGAATTACTGAGGAAGATCACTGGTACACACCTGAGCCTTTTATTCTTTGTATCAACCACATTCCTTTACAGGGAAGGTGAGGGTCTTGTGGGATGAAGCAGCTGGAATTGACACGATAAGTCTAAGGCGGAATGAAGCGCCCACACTGCCCGCATCGAACATTGTTGACAACCACCACCACCTCAAGTCGCCTCAAGACAGGGACAGGGCTCTAGGGAAGCTCAGTGGGTCTTTATCGCTATTTTTACTGCACTTTAAGGCTAACAAATGCTCAGGATCATCAACTGGAGACTCAAGGTCACCATTAACGATAGTCAATCGTTGGTCGGTCCAATGCTTGCTTTCGACAGGCATATGAGGGTCGTACTGACAAATTGTGAAGAATCCAGACGTGTTAGACCAAAAAAGAAGCCTGGAGATGAGTCGACCCCACCAGAGCGGGAGGTGAAATGGACGCTTGGACTTGTTGTCTTGCGGGGAGACGGTTGTGTTGAAGGACCACCACCGGTGGAGGGAATAATCCCATTTCGGGAGCAGATGGGTCCTGCAGATGACCACGTAGTCTAAAACTCTATGTAAGTATCTACCCAGCGGAAAAACGAAACAAATGACACGCCTGCCTTTATAAGATTCCTCACGCCAAATCCGTTGGAGTTGAATTGACTTCTCATCCTTCCCAGATACCAAATGCACCATGACCATCTCGTGAGCGTCATACAGGGACCTGTGGTGATCTAAACATATCAATCGGCAGCCTAGTAAGTCGCCCAAGTGACTGGGTGGAACAGGAGAGATCCATCCAAGATCGTAACGGCTTGGGAGAGTTGATTCAAGAACTCTGATTGAGATGGCGTTGGGCCGAGAATCCAGGTTGAGGAAGTCATGGCCAGTTCAGATGTGCCAATGACGCCTTGGACTTCCTTTGTTGCGGAAAGATCAATTCGACAGCGGATATCTGAGTGGCATATTCGCATATTCGCATATTCGTAGAGTGGCATGGTTGAAAGTCTAGGAGCGCTTTTTTGATAAGCAATTCAAGTCAACTGGCAATACACAGCTTGCCATCGTCTTAGTTACAGGTCTAGATACAATTTACGGTACAGACCGTCATACAAAGTAGCTAGGCTGGCCTACCAGAGACGTTGAAAGAGAAGATGTCGATCAATCGTCAGCGTGCCGTGTAATTCAGTTGGGAGAGAGCTTTGTGCACTGTACTGTCAACTATGTACACCTTGCAATTGTGAGTAGTGTACCAGATTTTTCAATATCATCATGTGCTGACACCCTTATCACCCTTATCTCGCCCACAAACAAATCCAATTCGTCGAACCTCATGTTGACTGTCATCTAAAATGTAAAATGCTGTAGCACCCGCATTCCCTGCAGTGCTCTTTGCCTTCTTTAACTTACCACCACCATCTCGCTCACCCATAAACCGCTGCAAATGAGTATCACCAATTCATCACACATCGTCATCACGGAAAGCACTTTCAACCATGTTCAAGGGAATCAAGTAAACATCAATCTCAACGCCGGTCGGGCTGTGGTAAAGCGCACCAAGTATGACCAGGTGAGTGAGAATGGTTACTTTGAACGTCCTTCGTTGGACTGACATTTGGTTACACAGTTTCGACAAGTTATACGTGGAGACATGATCACGCTGAAGGAGCTGAGCTCTGAGGAGATCGCAGGTTGGGAATGGAGCTGGAAATATAGGAAGGTGACCGGCAAGCGCAAAGCTCGGAGAACGATATGTACTATCGAGGTATATCCCGACCGCCAATCCAAGTTCACGGCCGTGATGTACGAAGGCAAGGATGCAAAGTGGTTTTGGAAGAATGAGTTTGAGAACTTTTCACGTACCAGGTATGCTTTGCTACATCGCCCTCGAGTCATAAGTTATCACTGACACTGATTTAAAGAACTCCACTCGTCACTCAACTCTTTGGCATCAACCGCTCGGAGATCCCGACGTTGATCTTTCATGACGGTACGACTAACCTTATACTTTCCCTCGACAGTGCATCCTGACAGTACCCATAGAACTGATCCCTTATGCAAATGTTTTCAACAAAGAATCAATCTGGATGGGTATCTACATTAAACATCTGATGGTCAGTCCCGATCTCCACTCCCGTCTCAACTTGTTGAACTAACGCCGTTTGGCTCTTCCAGATGAACATTAGATGCAACCCGAATAATTTATGGATAAACACAGCCAGCGGTGTATTTTTCATCGGGCCTAATGGTCCTTCTACTCCGTATCCTCATTCGGGTGCAATCGGGTCTATCACTGTCCCTACCACCGTCGACATGTTGAAGGACGACACTTGCTTGAGGTTCTTCGCCAGTTTCGGGTCGACTTTCGATAATATCGTTGTGGAGTGTGCATATATAAGTGTCAGGTCCATCTATCTCGACGATTTGGTTTCAGTAACGGTAGAAGATCGCCAATACAAGGATCCTGACCATCCCAACTGGAGATTAGTGATAGATTACTATCTCCGCAACCCTGTGTGGCGCGACTCTTGGTGGCGCAACCATTGGTGGTGCGACCCTTTGTGGTGCAAACCT
>LATX02000060.1:0-15843 GCA_001466705.2 Moniliophthora roreri | reverse complement strand
ATCAAGAACTGGGTGTATGGATTCATCATTTACTTTGAACGATATTCCCAATACTGACTTGGCCCATGTAGGGGGAGCGTGTGCCACGTGGGTCAATTTTCTGGTAGGGGGGGTCCCATTCTTATACTTTCATGAAATATGCTCACATAACTACATTTTGAGCGCTCGTTTCTGCCATTCGGCGCGGTAGTTGCGTGGTCCAAATGAAGAACTGTATAGATGAACAAGAAATTTTGGCCGCGATCGACCTTGCCTCGTTGAATGGCCTAAGTCGTGAACGATATTCCCAATACTGACTTGGCCCATGTAGGGGGAGCGTGTGCCACGTGGGTCAATTTTCTGGTAGGGGGGGTCCCATTCTTATACTTTCATGAAATATGCTCACATAACTACATTTTGAGCGCTCGTTTCTGCCATTCGGCGCGGTAGTTGCGTGGTCCAAATGAAGAACTGTATAGATGAACAAGAAATTTTGGCCGCGATCGACCTTGCCTCGTTGAATGGCCTAACTCTCTTTGCGCCATTACTTGTCAAGATGCTGGCTCTGTCGAAGTCAGATCGCGATGTTCTTTCGTCACTTGTCAGCTTGAACAGCATCACATCGACGGGTGCTGCGTTACCACGAGCAGAGGAAGAATATGCATGTCAACATAATATCAACATAGTTGTAAGCTTCTTCATTGGTTGACGGGTGCTACTAAATCTAACTATACACGACGACTTGCAGAATGCCTTTGGTATGACGGAGCCTGGCGGCGTTGTGGCTTTCTCGCGGGGAACAAGGATGGACCCTTCGAATGCTCTCCGTCCTGTGAACTTCCCTGGTCTTTCCTATGAATTTATCCCGGCTTCCTCCTCGCGCGAGGACTCACAGTTCCAACTGCTAGAGCTGGTCATTCTGCCAGACTCAATAGACTGTCCTGATGCTGAGTTTCTGGACCCAGCAGATGGTTGCTTCCATACCGGTGACTTGTGGAGGCAGGTTGAGAACGGATACATCTATTGTGGACGAAACGACGACTGGATCATGTGTCCTGCTCGATGCGATACGAGGTAAGCGGCCATTCNTTCCTCATAGCTTCAGCGGTGGGCTCCTCCCTGGCGCTGCCGTTGTCAAGGGTCTGTTGCAGAAGTCAAATGCCAGGGCCTTTATCCGTTATAGCGATGTCAAAGAGGTTCTCAAAGATATCCAGGAGATTCCAGTCTATGATTCAGTAACCTCTATCGATGATATCGCGATATATGGAGAGAGTTGTCTCTCCCCTATGTCAGAGATGAACGAAAATGACATAGCTATCATTTTTAACACCAGCGGATCTGTATCTGGCAGTCCGAAGCTTGTTACTGGAACTTATCGATGGTTAGATGGTCTTGTCCACAAACATGGAGGTTCTTTCATTTTCAGCCGTTCTCGAAGCGGCATCGTCAATTGGATGTATGAATTCATCATTTACTCTAGACGATATGCTCAGCGCTGACTTGGTCCATGTAGGGCGAGCGTATGCCATGTGGGTCAATTCGGTGGTAGAGTCCCCATTCTTTTACTTTTACTTTCATGAAATATGCTCACATGGCTATATTAGCGCTCGTTTATGCCATTCAAAGCGGTAGTTGCGTGGTCCAAATGAAGAACTGTATCGATGAGAAAGAAATTTTGGCCGCGATCGACCTTGCTTCGTTAACTGGCATAAGCCTCTTTTCGCCATTTCTTGTCAAAATGCTGGCCTTGTCGAAGGCAGATCGCGATGTTCTTTCGTCACTGGTCAGCTTGAACAGCATCATATCGTCGGGTGCTGCGTTACCACGGGCAGAGGAAGAATATGCACGTCAACATAACATCAACATAGTTGTAAGCTTCTTCATTGGTTGACGGGTGCTACTAAATCTAACTATACATGATGACCTGCAGAACGTCTTTGGTATGACGGAGCCTGGTGGCGTTATGGCTACCTCCCAGGGAACAAGGATGGACCCTTCGAATGCTTTCCGTCCTATGAACATTCCTGGTCTTTCCTACCAATTCGTCCCGGTTGCCTCCTCAGGCGAGGATCCACATTCCTATCTGCTAGAGCTCGTCATTCTACCAGATTCGATAGACTGTCCCGATGCTGAGTTTCTGGACCCAGCAGATGGATGCTTCCATACCGGTGACTTGTGGAGGCAGGTTGAGAACGGATACATCTATTGTGGACGAAACGACGACTGGATCATGTGTCCTGCTCGATGCGATACGAGGTAAGCGGCCATTCCAAACCCTTGGGCACCACTGACAAGATCTCAGAGCAATCGAAGACAATGTTCGGCAGACCTGCAGTGATTTGGTTTCCGACTGCATCGCTGTCGGAAACCTGCGGCCCTCGCCTGTAATATTCATCGAGTCGAAGACAAATTCAAGCGACGAAGATGTCAAGAAAAGTATTTTCAAACGGATCGAACCTTTCCATTCGCAGCGCATGGTCCACGAGCGCATCAAGTCAAGCGACATGATCGTTGTTGTGGCCCCAAACACTCTTCCTCGGACTGCCAAAGGAAATATACGGAGACGGGCGGTGGAAGATGCGTATAAGGAGGTGTTGGATCAGATCTACAATAATTAAAAGAGGAATTTAAGCGTGTACTGGACATATGATTTGAGGCGTACAACCGTCAACGTACAGGACTGCTACTCGACAAATTACATGACATGTACTATTTACAAGCATGTAGAGACTCCCAGTCGACTATCTTACGATACAGAAATCCTTGAACCAAACATACTGATCGCGAGGACCCTGGCTCACGGCCAACAAAGAACGTACTGGCTGAGCATAGAGAAAGTCGTCGAGATATACGACTGTACCTGACGAATATTCCAATGAACCCGATAGGCCGAGGCGGCGACCGACGTTCCTTCAATACCCATCGCCTCATAATCACCTTGGATGAAGGGCCCCGCCTTTCGTGTGGTGAGGTTACAGGTATGATTCTTTGGTGTTTTCTCGATCCTCTCCTTTCTCCCTTAAGATTTCTTGTTCATGCCTTGGGAGTTTAAGAGACTTCCCTCAATAGAGGACGCCCTTCCTGTCGATCAACCGTTCGCCATTCGGACTGAATGTAAGATATCCGCCTTGTTCTTCAGAAGTCCCAAGTCTAATCATTTGCAAAGCCGCACACGAGCCCATTTCTTCGGTGTGTATGAGAACATTCCCTGTCCAACGGAGAGACCATGAGCAGTATCATAGACTACACTGAGTGAGGGTCGCTGTATATGTCAGCTATTTCTATACTAGACATCGTTTTTGACCCCAGAGGACGTGGAAGTTGTGTTCGAGGCAAGTGGGGTCAGCGCGATGGATTTCACCTGCTTAGTCAGCGCACGATTTCTGAGAAATGGCGGCCATCCTCAAAGCCTCGACGCCAACTGACCAGATTCCGAGTCAATACGGTCACCCGGGGTTTCAAGGTAAGCTTCGTACTGACATGTCTTGCAGCTATGACACACTTAACAAACCTTTCGTATCCGACTTACGAACTCCACGTCTATTCGCTCTCTTTTCGCAGCAAACTCTGCTCCGTACTTGTCGATTCAACTCATGGTCAACGAGGAGTTGTACTCCGATGGCGCACGAAAATCACAGAATGGAAATGATATCTACGGTGTGTCTGGAGGAATAGCTATCACATAGTAACTCTTCTCGACTCAGAGGCAGGGTGTTTCAGCTCTCATGTTCTATTCAAGTCACTCAGCTCTACTTTTGTTCGCTTCACAGCACCGTTAATTCTGTCAAGCAAAAACAGGGTTGCACTCCGGTAGTGCGCGAGAATCGCAGAACGATTAAGCGATACGGTGCCTGTAGATGCCGGTAGTCATCAAACCTTTTCTCGGGCAGTCGAACCAAGAGGTGCCCTTTTACACTCTGGAGTAGCTCGGGCTCGGGTCCTTTCACTACTTACATTTACGCAACTGCAGCAGTTTCGTATTTAAGCTATTCGCCGCGAGCCTATGACCCTACATTTCCCTTGTACCGCCGGATCAGCCTGGTATCCTCCCTCGTAACAACCATCCTTCATCTCAAAATACCTCACGATGCTTCGAACCCATCTTACCGTTCTTGANTATAGTGTGACAAGGGCCGGATACATTCCTCATAGCTTCAGCGGTGTGCGCCTCCCTGGTGCTGCCGTTGTCAAGGGTCTGTTGCAGAAGTCAAATGCCAGGGCCTTTATCCGTTATAGCGATGTCAAAGAGGTTCTCAAAGATATCCAGGAGATTCCAGTCTATGATTCAGTAACCTCTATCGATGATATCGCGATATATGGAGAGAGTTGTCTCTCCCCTATGTCAGAGATGAACGAAAATGACATAGCTATCATTTTTAACACCAGCGGATCTGTATCTGGCAGTCCGAAACTTGTTACTGGAACTTATCGGTGGTTAGATGCCCTTGTCCAAAAACATGGAGGCTTTTCCTTTGGACCCTCCCCGGGAAGTTCTCATATCGACATTAAGAACTGGGTGTATGGATTCATCATTTACTTTGAACGATATTCCCAATACTGACTTGGGCCATGTAGGGGGAGCGTGTGCCACGTGGGTCAATTTTCTGGTAGGGGGTCCCATTCTTATACTTTCATGAAATATGCTCACACAAGTATATTTTGAGCGCTCGTTTTTGCCATTCAACGCGGTAGTTGCGTGGTCCAAATGAAGAACTGTATAGATGAAAAAGAAATTTTGGCTGCGATCGACCTTGCCTCGTTGAATGGCCTAACTCTCTTTGCGCCATTACTTGTCAAGATGCTGGCTCTGTCGAAGTCAGATCGCGATGTTCTTTCGTCACTTGTCAACTTGAACAGCATCATATCGTCGGGTGCTGCGTTACCACGGGCAGAGGAAGAATATGCATGTCGGCATAACATCAACATAGTTGTAGGCTTCTTCATTGGTTGACGGATGCTACTAAATCTAACTATACACCATGACCTGCAGAATTTGTTTGCCATGACGGAGTCTGCCGGCGTTATGGTTTTCTCGCGGGGAACAAGGATGGACCCTTCTAATGCTCTCTATCCTGTGAACTTCCCTGGTCTTTCCTACCAATTTGTCCCGGTTTCCTCCTCGCGTGAGGACTCACAGTTCCAACTGCTAGAGCTGGTCGTTCTGCCAGACTCAATAGACTGTCCTGATGCTGAGTTTCTGGACCCAGCAGACGGATGCTTCCATACCGGTGACTTGTGGAGGCAGGTTGAGAACGGATACATCTATTGTGGACGAAACGACGACTGGATCATGTGTCCTTCTCGATGCGATACGAGGTAAGCGGCCATTCCAAAACTCCGGACACCACTGACAAGATCTTAGAGCAATCGAAGACAATGTTCGGCAGACCTGCAGTGATTTGGCTTCCGACTGCATCGCTGTCGGAAACCTGCGACCCTCGCCTGTACTATTCATCGAGTCGAAGACAAATTCAAGCGACGACGATGTCAAGAAAAGTATTTTCGAACGGATCGAACCTTTCCATTCGCNGCATCAAGTCAAGCGATATGATCGTTGTTGTGGCTCCAAACACTCTTCCTCGGACTGCCAAAGGAAATATACGGAGACGGGCGGTGGAAGATGCGTATAAGGAGGTGTTGGATCAGATCTACAATAATTAAAAGAGGAATTTAAGCGTGTACTGGACATATGATTTGAGGCGTACAACCGTCAACGTACAGGACTGCTACTCGACAAATTACATGACATGTACTATTTACAAGCATGTAGAGACTCCCAGTCGACTATCTTACGATACAGAAATCCTTGAACCAAACATACTGATCGCGAGGACCCTGGCTCACGGCCAACAAAGAACGTACTGGCTGAGCATAGAGAAAGTCGTCGAGATATACGACTGTACCTGACGAATATTCCAATGAACCCGATAGGCCGAGGCGGCGACCGACGTTCCTTCAATACCCATCGCCTCATAATCACCTTGGATGAAGGGCCCCGCCTTTCGTGTGGTGAGGTTACAGGTATGATTCTTTGGTGTTTTCTCGATCCTCTCCTTTCTCCCTTAAGATTTCTTGTTCATGCCTTGGGAGTTTAAGAGACTTCCCTCAATAGAGGACGCCCTTCCTGTCGATCAACCGTTCGCCATTCGGACTGAATGTAAGATATCCGCCTTGTTCTTCAGAAGTCCCAAGTCTAATCATTTGCAAAGCCGCACACGAGCCCATTTCTTCGGTGTGTATGAGAACATTCCCTGTCCAACGGAGAGACCATGAGCAGTATCATAGACTACACTGAGTGAGGGTCGCTGTATATGTCAGCTATTTCTATACTAGACATCGTTTTTGACCCCAGAGGACGTGGAAGTTGTGTTCGAGGCAAGTGGGGTCAGCGCGATGGATTTCACCTGCTTAGTCAGCGCACGATTTCTGAGAAATGGCGGCCATCCTCAAAGCCTCGACGCCAACTGACCAGATTCCGAGTCAATACGGTCACCCGGGGTTTCAAGGTAAGCTTCGTACTGACATGTCTTGCAGCTATGACACACTTAACAAACCTTTCGTATCCGACTTACGAACTCCACGTCTATTCGCTCTCTTTTCGCAGCAAACTCTGCTCCGTACTTGTCGATTCAACTCATGGTCAACGAGGAGTTGTACTCCGATGGCGCACGAAAATCACAGAATGGAAATGATATCTACGGTGTGTCTGGAGGAATAGCTATCACATAGTAACTCTTCTCGACTCAGAGGCAGGGTGTTTCAGCTCTCATGTTCTATTCAAGTCACTCAGCTCTACTTTTGTTCGCTTCACAGCACCGTTAATTCTGTCAAGCAAAAACAGGGTTGCACTCCGGTAGTGCGCGAGAATCGCAGAACGATTAAGCGATACGGTGCCTGTAGATGCCGGTAGTCATCAAACCTTTTCTCGGGCAGTCGAACCAAGAGGTGCCCTTTTACACTCTGGAGTAGCTCGGGCTCGGGTCCTTTCACTACTTACATTTACGCAACTGCAGCAGTTTCGTATTTAAGCTATTCGCCGCGAGCCTATGACCCTACATTTCCCTTGTACCGCCGGATCAGCCTGGTATCCTCCCTCGTAACAACCATCCTTCATCTCAAAATACCTCAAGATGCCCCGAACCCATCTTACCGTTCTTGAGCAAGCTGTGTCCAGGGACCCTTCAACGACCTTGTTCAAAGTCCCTGTCATTGACATCGTTACCGGCAAGGTTACGAATTACGAGCCAATCTCCGTAGGCCAATTTGCCCAGGACGTGGATGCTGCTGCGAAGTATTGGGCCCACGTCTTGAAAAGAGACGGAATACCAACAAAGTCAGTTATAGGAATATGGTGAGCATACTATATTCGCACGTAAACGAAATTTCACCTCGTGTCACAGCCTAATTGGAGTGCAGTATATCGATGCCGTGAATCTGTATAGTGTGGCAAGGGCCGGATACATTCCTCATAGCTTCAGCGGTGTGCGCCTCCCTGGTGCTGCCGTTGTCAAGGGTCTGTTGCAGAAGTCAAATGCCAGGGCCTTTATCCGTTATAGCGATGTCAAAGAGGTTCTCAAAGATATCCAGGAGATTCCAGTCTATGATTCAGTAACCTCTATCGATGATATCGCGATATATGGAGAGAGTTGTCTCTCCCCTATGTCAGAGATGAACGAAAATGACATAGCTATCATTTTTAACACCAGCGGATCTGTATCTGGCAGTCCGAAACTTGTTACTGGAACTTATCGGTGGTTAGATGCCCTTGTCCAAAAACATGGAGGCTTTTCCTTTGGACCCTCCCCGGGAAGTTCTCATATCGACATTAAGAACTGGGTGTATGCGAGGACCCTGGCTCATGGCCAACAAAGAACGTACTGGCTGAGTATTGAGAAAGTCGTCGAGATATATATGGATGTACCTGACGAATGTTCCAATAAACCCGATAGGCTGAGGCGGCGACCGACGTTCCTTCGATACCCATCGCCTCATAATCGCCTTGAATGAAGGGCTCCGCCTTTCATGTGGTTGTGAGGGGCAGACCGGTCCGCGGGACGGAAAGGGTCTGGACCTCTACTAAGGACGAGGAACGAGGGTTCGAGGTGCTGGAGAAGCGAGAGCTTTTGTGGAGAGCTTATTGGAGAATATTAGAGAGAGAGATTTAAAGGGGAAAGTGTTAGAGTTGATTTGACTAAGGAACTAGGTAATTACAAGACTCTTAAATACTAGTACTGTGGTTAAGATATCAAATAAGTGAAACGAGTACAGAGTATGGTGAGTGTGGATAATGCGGATAAAGGAAGTAAGAAATATGAGACTTGTGTACTTCAGATGTGTGACTATGGTGAAATAGAGCCTGGGTCATGACACAATGGGACAATTCTGCCATTTCACGCTGTGTTTGTTGTTGTCCCAAATGCCTTCATCATTGCAGGAGTTGTTGTTGAGGGAAAATCTGTTCAGGTGCACCCCAGTTTTTTTTTTTTCAATACTTTCTCCATCACTAAATATCCATGTCTAGCTTTTGAAACATCATTAATTACTGTCCTCTTGTACCCTATGACAATCAATATAAAACTGAAGAATTTTTTTTCATCACTTTCATTTGGCTGGAAACCGTCTGCAACCAAACCCCCATGTCCGACTTCACCTACCCTTGCATCATATTCCTATCCCTTTGTTTCCAGATGGATGGAACTCTTGAATTTCAAGGTTCTGGCCATGATCCATGCTTTGAGTTTGGGCTGACAACATAGGCATTGAAGCTTGAATAGGAAGAGGAGGAAGAATAGAGGGATTTCTTGGGTAGTTGTGGTCAGTGTGATTAGGAATGGTAGCCATACAAGAGGCTTATGGTATGTGTATCAATTTGTGTTGTTGTTAAACAACAAAATTTACTGCTGGCATATTCCCTTTCAGATGCATGCTTATAGTATTATTATCTCTTTGTTGGCAAGATGGTGCATGTTCAACATATGTTGAACTGTCTCTCTGTACATGACTGACTGACCAGCTTTTAGCCTCTTTCTTAACTCCCCCATAACTACTGCAACCCTGTTAGATAGGAAGCACCAGGTAATCTGAAGAGGGGTACAAGTGGAAATGGTCATAATATGGTGGAGCATAGCAGTAAGAAGGAANTGAGTGTGGATAATGTGGATAAAGGAAGTAAGAGATATGAGACTTGCGTACTTCGGATGTGTGACTATGGTGAAATAGAGCCCGGATCGTGACAGCGAAGTTCAACATGAGTTTCACCAACTCGTCCCATGCCGTCATCACAGGTGAAAATACCTTGAATCATGTTCACGGGCATCAAGTGAATGGTACGATCAATGCGGAAACCGTCAATTTTTATGCTGGTCAGGCGGTGGCGAAGCGTACAGAGTACAATCAGGTGAATATGTTAGCCGTCTGAAGTACCTTTCATTGTCCTAATGGGAGGCTTTCCCAGTTCCGAGAAGTTATACGAGGAGACATGATTCCCGTGAAGGAGTTATACTCTCAAGACCTCTCAAAGTGGGACTGGAAATGGCAATCTGGGAAGATCTTTGCCCGACACAAGGCCCGAAGAACCATATACACTGTCGAAATAGTTGATCGACAATCCAAGTTCACTGCTATGGTCTATGAAGGCAAAGACCCACACGGTGTTTGGGAAGACGATTTCCGACTATTTTCGCAGATGAAGTGAGCTCTCATCTATCGTTCGAGAGCTCCATACCTGACAGTCAACCAGCGATCCGGGCTCAGTTCGATTATTCGGCATTAACCAGTCGGCGATCCCAGCGCTGATATTTCATTATGGTGTGACTCACCTTATGTTTTCCCTCGATAGCATATCCTAACAATGCTCGTAGAACTAATTCCCTTGGCACACATTTTCACGGGATCGATCTGGATGGATGTCTACATCGCATATCTGAAGGTTAGTCGGGATTCCCACTCCCGTCTCAACCCCCTGAACTAACGTCATTTGGCTCGTCCAGAGTAGCATGGAATGCCAACAGAACTCTCTATGGATGAATACAACCAATGGTGTGCTTGTCAGTGGGCCTCAAGGTCCTTATTTCTCCCTTCGCGTGGACGCAATCGGGTCTGTTGTTGTCCCTCGCACTGTTGACATGTTGAAAGGGTCTGGTGTGAACAATACTATACTGGCATGTGCACGATGGACTTGGAAAGCCACCTATCTCGACGATCTACTCCCAGTCACAACGGACCATGAAATCGGAGATCCCGACCATTCCGCCTGGATTTCACCGACACATCACTGCATTCACGGCCTTTGGTGGAATCTGCCCCATCACCTCCCAATGAACAACGTAGGTAGGCTTCGGCTCGACACTGTATACTCACCATCACTGGAGGCTGTCGCGAGAAGGTCGCAAGGAGCTGATTCGTTATGGAAATGGGAGAGGTACATTGGGAGGGGCCTCGCAGACAAAACAGTACTTGATGGGGAGTTGACACGGTAAGTAATATCATGGTTCTTGTGTTTGATTTGGGCTCAAGCGTTCACAGCTTCAAGTTTGATCCGACTCACAGGGGGGAGGTTTGTCTTAGAGCAGAGTATGGTTGGTGGAAGTTCTGGGGCGAATGGTTATCACAATCCTGCCGGATTTTTGGCAGCCTTGATGTAACAGAGGGGGNCTTGGCCAACCTCCACCTACACTGCTTTCCGAGATTGGCAAAAGGCCCGAGGCTTTGACCCCACTACCTCCGATTGGGCACGAGAGTTGGGCTATCCCGTGCTGGAGATTATAGGTGATCAGGGCCGGTTTGAGGAAGTTGGTGTACAAGGTGAGCTGCTTGTATTGGATAGTTGGACTCATTCCCTGACCAACGCTAATTCTCAGAAGAAAAGAGAGTGGGTGGCTCGTGGTGGGAAGCCTTTGCGGGGTCAGGAATCAGCGCATTTGGGCTCTAGGGACATTATTTATTGAATTGTACAAGTATCATACTTGTTGTAATGTTCATGGGGATCGTAATAGTTGTAAGCGCAACTAGAAGACGACAGGTAAGAATGCAAACGGCAAGGCAATTTCCTTTGCTCTGACCACCACAACCACCACAACGACGCGTTCACAAAAGGAAAGACCAGTGCAAGCTCATTTTCACAATTTATCATGACACAGCCACCCTCGTCGAGTCAATCTGCTGTCGAGTAGTCTTCCATAGGCCGGTTTGAAGGTACGCACTGCGTTTTTTCATGTCTTGCTGAGTTCTTACTAGCATTCAGACACGAGAAATCTCAACTCACGACACGATACTATCACGATTACAAATTCAAACTCTGGCTTCTCGCTACACCCGCGTCCTCCTGCAATCAGGACGATAGACTGAGGGAGATGGCTAGTTACACGGAGTGTGTCCTACGCTCGCTTCTTTCTTTCTAATCACCATTTCCACTTCCCAACAGCTCCCTCCNGTCTGAAGTACCTTTCATTGTCCTAATGGGAGGCTTTCCCAGTTCCGAGAAGTTATACGAGGAGACATGATTCCCGTGAAGGAGTTATACTCTCAAGACCTCTCAAAGTGGGACTGGAAATGGCAATCTGGGAAGATCTTTGCCCGACACAAAGCCCGAAGAACCATATACACTGTCGAAATAGTTGATCGACAATCCAAGTTCACTGCTATGGTCTATGAAGGCAAAGACCCACACGGTATTTGGGAAGACGATTTCCGACTATTTTCGCAGATAAAGTGAGCTCTCATCTATCGCTCGAGAGCTCTATACCTGACAGTCAACCAGCGATCCGGGCTCAGTTCGATTATTCGGCATTAACCAGTCGGCGATCCCAGCGCTGATATTTCATTATGGTGTGACTCATCTTATATTTTCCTTCGATAGCATATCCTAACATCACTCGTAGAACTAATTCCCTTGGCACACATTTTCACGGGATCGATCTGGATGGATGTCTACATCGCATATTTGAAGGTTAGTCGGGATTCCCACTCCCGTCTCAACTTCTTGAACTAACGTCATTTGGCTCTTCCAGAGTAACATGGAATGCCAACAGAATTCTCTATGGATGAACACAACCAATGGTGTGCTTGTCAGTGGGCCTCAAGGCCCTTATTTCTCCCTTCGCGTGGATACAATCGGGTCTGTTGTTGTCCCTCGCACTGTTGACATGTTGAAAGCCACCCCACGTCTTAAATATGAAAGCTTTGAAGCATCCTTCAACCTCCGTGATGGCAAGCCCCCACTTGAAGAAACTGAGCCCCCACCTATATACCTTTTCCTTCGTCCCCTCCCCATGACGATATCAGAATTCATGTCCTGGGGCGAAAGACGACCCTACTTCTGGTCTCTTGATGAGACCGGTCAATGTGAGATGTCAGAGGAGGAGTGCAAGCGGTCGGGGCTCCCGCTGCTCACTTGTCCGGAACGTTGGGAGGATAGCTCTGTTCAGCTGCGCTCTTGGCCAACCTCCACCTACACTGCTTTCCGAGATTGGCAAAAGGCCCGAGGCTTTNTCTATAAAATTTTCCGTGAGACATCCCATGTTGAAAAAACGATTGGTCAACGCGCACCAGAAAATGAACTACTCGCATGATCCCAATGATCTAATGATACTACACTCCCTGATTCCGAATTATTGGGAAAGTACGGGTCTGGGGGAAAAGCTACTCGTGGTTAGTTTCAGCGACAAAAATCTCGGGGAAGTACTTACTTGATGCAGTGTCTTTCTCCAACTCAACGTTCGGGCTGACCAACTTAGCGATGCGCGAAAGATCCGAGGTCGTGCATGAAGCATGAACAGAGACAGAGATGGCTTCCAAGTCGTCTGTTCCAAACTCGAGATGAATGTTGATGCCCTGCAGCTCTCTAGCTCGTGGCAGCACGTCAGGTGTCGGTGGAGAAGAAGCTAAAGGTAGTGGATTAAGTGTCAGGCCAACGCTTCCATCTTCTTTGGGAAGTCGTGCAGATACGGCAAATTGAAGCAACTGCTCCAGCGAGAAGCTGACCTGCATGATGTTCGAGGGGGCCTTAATGTTGGAAGGTAATCTGCCAAGGATACACCACTCATATATATGTTCGTTCCTGTGTATCGTCCCGTAAATTTCGCGTTGCATCAGTCGATGAACAGCCAATCGGGGACAGAGACGTGTAAACTAGGGCTGCGAACCGTACCGTATTACGGTTACGGGCGTACATATACGGCCCGTAAAACTTCACCTATGAAATGACTTACGGTTACGGTACGGGCAGTAATACAGGCGTAATACGGGTTTACGGGTCAATGAATTGAGAATAATTTTGTAGGTACATGATTATGAATGTAACTTATTGGCGAAGCTTCTTTTCGCACTGTACTCGAGTGAGATGTAGTCGCTTCTTGACCAACATCAGAATCCGAATGGTCTCCGGAGAAGTAGAAGTTGAAGCAAGGTGCAAGCCGAGTGCGATGGTGCAAACGCGAAACACGCCTCGTCATCATTAGCAAAGCAATTCAAGCCTAACAGGCATCAATCTCGATTCATTTTCGCTGTCTCAGATTCTTTGTTCAACGTTCAATGTTCAACGTTCGACGTTCAATGTTCAACGTTCAACGTTCAACCTCTTATTTCATATCCGGGGCTGATACAGTTCTACCCAGCCATCTTTTGTTACCCGTATTACGCCCGTATACGGTCGTCAACTTGACGGCTATTTACGGGCCTCCCCGTCCAGTACCCGTACCGTATGGGTGATCTCCCAAGTCTCTATACGGTTACGGTACGGGACCCGTCTTACGGTACCCGTCAACCGTACTATGTACGGTGACGGTTCGCAGCCCTAGTGTAAACTCCGAGCTCCGAGGCAGTAGAATATCGAAAAATACGGATATTTGGCGCATCACCGGCTGCATGGGCCGGTCAGAAGACCCCGAGGAACATTTGGGCGGGAAGCAAGGGACCCGGTGAAATGCAGGTCAGCGTCCGAAGTCATCGCGTTTTTGATTTTAGTGGTGCAAATTGAAAGACAGTTGCCTGTTGTGGGCTCCCGTACGCTCAGATAACATNGCACCAGGTTATCAAGCACGTGAACAACGGCACGCGGTCCCACTTAGTAACGGCCCGGGCCGACAGGCTTCGGCATTTGCCTCTTGGGACTCGGAAGCGCGCGTGCCCCTTGGGAACTTGTCAAACACTCAGTGGATGACTTCCCGTAAGGTTTTGATTCTCATTTGTCGATTCTGACGACTTTCTGAGAGAAATATCAAATTGTTTTATGAACGGTTAATTCAACATGGCGTTCCCGTAAGGCCCTCAGAGGATTTGACGAACGGCTAGGCTGGAGTTCCGAAGAACACCGTGAGCTCCGGATGCATTGGAGACAGGTCGTGAGGTAGTATGCCCTTACGTTTATATTCTGTTGTGCAGTATACTTACAGAGTTGGTAATCAGAAACGTCATGACATAGAGGTAAAATACGCAACGCATTGGGCGTGTTTGCGTGGATGAAGGCCTGGCAGTCTTCCGGAGTCACGTACCAAAAAGAGGTAAGGAGCGGTCGGGCAAGGGGAGAAATTTGAAATGAGAGGCGAAAACGCACGAAAACGCATTTAGGGAGGGGGTCCAGGGGCCTCCCGATAAAAATAGATTTAGAACGACTTTTTTTATTTCAAATCGCATTACTGCGCTTCCTGTAAATAATGACAAAAACGTGTGAATCTTTTTGCCGCGCAACCGTCCCAAAAAGGAAGCCTCTCTTGAAACAACAGCTTGACGACGGCAGACCAGACAACAGAGGATAGAGATAATTTCCTTTTTGAGATAGAATCCGTGCGTCTTCTTTTCAAAACGTTTTTGTCATTATTTACAGGAAGCGCAGTAAGAGAACGGTGGGTTCATGCGGGAAAATCTCGGATAATCCTTCTGAGACGATTAATTGCCTGATTTTAGGCGAAAAATCCNTCCCGTGCGTCAACGCCCGCGAAATCACCAAGTCCCACAGTGCTTTTAAGTTAACTATGCTGCACGCTGGCCCTTCCCAATGTGCTCAGAAGGCCATTGGAATGTAGATATACGACGACGTAAATCTAATATCTGCTTTTTAATGCCTGAAATAATCAAGTGGATGATAAATAGCTTCGACATGGTTCTTAAATTGCGAAACACCGGTATTTTCTGGCCTTGTAAGGCTAGTGAGTTCCCAAAACAAGCTGTACTCGAGTATTGTACTCTGAGGGGAGAGTTTGTGAAATTTTGAACCTATTAGCGACCCACGAGAAGACATTTTAGGGCCTGTTTGGTGGCACCGGGAAGGAACCCGGACCACGCCAAAATTGAGCCGTACGGCTGGTCCAGTGTCGGTTCTGAATAATCCACCGTGTCTGGGTGAAAAAGTTCTGTTTGGCGGCACCGTTCTCTTCCGTCACAACCCAGTTCACGCCCCCTCGTGAGTCCAGCTTGAATGTGAGTCGTTATCCCTCACATTCATTTCCCTCTTTTACCACATTCATGCACAACGTTTATTACTACCTCAATTCCAGACATCTTGACGTATGGGGGGCTGCAAAAAGTCTGTCAATGATGAGGTTTGCGTTGTGCATTGGTTTTGTGTGCGGAAAAACAACGGAAAAAGCTGCAGATGGGGCGGATGAGTGATAAGCGGTGAGTCTGTGACTATCTAGGACAGTTGGTCCGGGTCTGTGAACATCACGGAAGGTCTACCCAGACCCCAAACAGGCCCTTATAATTACACTAGCGCACCATCGCAGACTTTAAGGGACAGACTTTCTCATGGGCGCTTCATCCAGCGCTTGTAAAAGCGCTTCACAATTTTCGACGCCTATAAGTACTCATCTATGTTATAGAACACCTACAGATCTCTGCACAGTACATTTACAGCTAATTTGTGCAACT
>LATX02000059.1:0-18409 GCA_001466705.2 Moniliophthora roreri | reverse complement strand
GCCGACCGCAGTCCCATTAAGGTTGCAGACAATACCTTCAATCCAACTAATACCTTGAAACCTCATTACCCTCATGGTCCCAATATCAAACATAAGAAGGGAAGTCATCACATAATTGTTGCAGACCATGAGAATGACGACGTTTCCATGTCTGGTAGACCCAGCAGTGAGGAAATCCCACTATATTCACCTAATACACTGTATATGCAAACTCCACATTCTGGTACTGAAATTGTGAAGAATGAAAAGAAGAAAGTTCTGGGCAATTTTCAGAAGAATATGATGACCTTCTGAGGAGTTATATGGGATGTGGGAGGCATTTGCCTCTGGAGCGGTCATGAAATGTGTTAGTGTTAATCTCATTATCAATTATCTCTAAGATAATCTCATCACACATGAAAAGCACATGACATATATTTTGAGGTGCAGGTTCAGACCCAGAAAAAAAAGCAGACTAGCCCCAGGTTGATCTCACCCCCACGTTTTCCCCATGGAAACTAATGAAAAGAACCTGTTCAATGAGAAGAAATTGCCTGAAAGTCAAGTGAAAGGGCCCCAAGTGAAATCCGAGTTAAATTGGCAAAATTAATTTGGTATGGCTCACTCGTTCAACAGGGGAAACTGACTCTGTTCCCAAGTGGTTGGACATAGGGAATTCTTCACTGCCTTTTCTGGGGCTTNCCAACGTGATGCAGCGTCAGCTATATTGAGTTTTCCCGGGGCCCAATCGAGTTTAAAGTCAAATTCAGAGAGAAACATCCCCCACTGTCTTGTCTTCTGTTCAACAATCGCAAAGTCATGAAGTAGACGAGGTTTTTGTGGTCACAAATTACTAATATGGGAAAGGGCAAGCCTAGAAGCCAGTGCCGATGTTCACAAAAGGTTTCAACTATTGCAAGAAGTTCCTTATCATATACATCATAGTTGATTTCTGTGGGGGCGAATTTTTGGGAGAAAAATGATATAGAGTGTAGGTCTCCGTTCTCATCTGCTTGTTGGATGATCCCAGATAGCGTGAAGTCAGAGCCATCTGTGGAAACATAGCATGGAGCATGAGGATTGAAGTGGCAAAGAACTGGAGCTGAGGTGAAACAGCATTTAATTAACTCTTCAAAGCTGTCTTGACATTCGTCTGAGAAGTTAAAGGTGATAGACTTTTTCATGAGAGCTGTTAACAGAAGAGTGATGTGTGAATAATCATGGATGAATCATCGATAGAAGTTTGTAAAGCCTAGAAATGATTGTAGGTCTTTCAACTTCTGTGGTTGTGGCCAAGAAAGAATGGTGTCGAGTTTCTTCGGATTCATTGAGATGCCTTGAGCACTGACGATGTAACCTAAGTATTTGACTTCACTTTTGTCGAACCCACACTTCTTTGCGTTGGTACACAAATTAGCATTGTGCAGGCATTCCAGAATGAGTCAGATGTGCTGATCGTGCTCTTCTTGGGTTTTGGAGAATATGAGGATGTCGTCTAGGTACATGACACATACAATGCCAAGGATGTCTCGTAAAACATTTTGTATGAATGATTGCCATGCTGCAGGGGCATTCATAAGGCCATAAGGGACGATTAGATGTTTGAAAAGTCCTAAATGGGTTCTAAAGGCAGTCTTCCACTTGTTGCCTTCACTGATATGCAAATGACTGTATGTGCTTTTGAGGTCGATGACAGTGAAAATTTTGCAGCCTTGAACTGAATCAAGGAGGTCATCTACAAGTGGAAGAGGAAACCAGTTTTTCTTTGTGATTGAGTTGAGACCTCTAAAATAAACACAGAGTCATATTTCGCCAGTTTTCTTTCATGTGAATAGTACAGGTGCACCAGCCGATGAGGTAGATGGTCTAATATGCCCCTGTTTGAAATTCGTATGGACATATTCAGCTACTGCTTCTCATTCCTGAGGAGTAAGCTTATACATGGGTCCGAATGGAGGCGTGGTTCCTTCCTCTAACTTGATATCGATGTCATATGGTTGGTGATCTGGTAGCTTTTCAAAGTCTTGAGGATTGAAGACCATGTCTGCAAAATCTGTATACTTGTTCGGTATGTATTTCAGGTAATTGTTTTCCAGAACCTGATCGGGAGGCTTGGGCAGAGGAGCCTGTGGAGTTGTGCCATCGGGCTCAGGATTTGTTGAATAGGAGTTAATATATGTCAGGGTAGTATTATCGAAGAACCAGAGCAGCTGTACTGAACTTGGATTGTTCCTGGTGATATGTTTGAATTTGCACTGGCTGACAATTTTGACATTTGGTGACGAGTTTGGAGATGTGAGGAAATCTGTAGCAGTGGGAAACTTGTCATGCACTGAGAAGCTAGACAGGTTCAATTGCGCTAGAGTGGACAAGAACGTGGTGTGTGGCTTAGGGTGTAGCAGCAAGGTTCATAAATCAACCTTAGGGATTGTATTGGGAAATTTATATGTGATCCAGGTACTAGGTGATGCACTGGAGAGACCAAGGCCTTCAACATGCAATATTCTGATGGTGCTGAGGTTCAGAGTGTGTGGAGGACCAAAGCCCTTTGCATATACCGTGATAGGAGAGATGACATCACAGCATTTGAACGTGAGAGATGAATCTGCCCAGTCAATGCTTGGGTTGTGACGCCACAGCCAGTCAAGGCCTAATATAATTGGGTAGTTGACAGACACTACCATGAGAGATGTGTTCTAGATGGGAAGAAATGAAAAGTTGGGTGGTGATGTCTTGGGTAATCAATCCAGACGCTATGGGATGGTCGTCTACAGCCGTAATTGGACTAGGAACGTCTCTCTGCCTGCAAGGGACTGCATGCCTGAGAGAGAATTTGTCGGATATGCATGAATTAGTTGCGCCACAATCGACCAATGCGTAAGTGGAGATGGATTTATTAGGAAGTCTTAGTCTGACAGAGATAATAAAATGCTGAGATGGAAAATGTATGGCGTGGATGAAGATGGGAGCAATGGTATTAGTGAGGGAGTAAGTGCCATCAGTATGGCGGGTATAGGTAGCATCCAGTTTGCTAGAATGAGTCCCAACATCCACCAAATGCTCTGGGACTTGGGAACATTTGGTTAAGCTTTTCCCAAGGAAGCAGCTTTCTGCTTCTTGAGATATGCTCTCTTGGCCTTCTTGGACATGTTCAGGCATTCTTTGACTTGGTGAGAGTTCCCTCCACAATACATGCAGAGGCCTTTCCCTCTACGGCACTCTCGTTCGGCTTTTGTAAGTGGTTCTCAAGGTTTGGAGACTTTAGTGGCGTCGATTTCCAGTGGTTCACCAGATGAGGGCATGGTCGTAGGGATGGAAGGGATGTTATTGGGCTCTGTATCATTGGAAGTTTTGGGTTTGCCATTTGGTTTGTAATCCTTCTTCTTTTCTCGGTCTTGTTCATGAATCTGATCATCAATCTTGGTGATGAGGTCACAGTACTCTTTGAATTTGGTTGGTTGAGTGGTTTTTGAAACAAAGGTGATGGCATCCTTAACAGATGTCTTAAGGTGTCCGTATAGCATGTGAATTTTCGAGGTGTCGGTGAGGTCGAGGTGGATAACCCACTCATTGAACCAGGCAATGTATTGGGCTGCTGATCCGGTTTGATATAGATCATCGAGTTTACTTTGGGCAGTAGCAACTATGTTCGAGTCTCCGAAATGTTTCTTGAAACTCTCTGTGAATTTTGTGAAGTCATCGAGGAGTGTCCTGTTATTCAGCTTGACGGAGTTGTACCATTCCTTTGGTGCTCCAGAGCCAAGGTAAGTGGAGAAGTACAGGCATTTGTCATGATCGGACACTAGGGAGCGGCATGAGAGCTAGATCGCATTTTTGATGTCCTAGAGGAATTGGGTAATGGAGGAAGCCTTTCCATCAAAAATCTTTGGCTCTTTGAATTTAGGGACACCCTTCGGTCTGTCATCTGGAGCTCGAAGTTGAGTAAGGTGGGTGGCTATAGTGTTCAAGGAGTGAAGCATTGCTCCTTCTCTTTGCTGCATGGACCTGAGGGAGACACCGATCTGGCTGACAGTCTGGTAGATACTGTACAAGTCAGTCTATGTTACCGTCAGGGGATCTGGGTGTTCTTTGGTCGGGATCCATCCTGGAGGAACGAATTGGGACTGCTGTTGATTGGTACCATCAAAATTACCGGGAACAGACATGATCGCGAGAGGGAATTAATGGATATGAGGAAATTTGAATTGTCAAGATTTGGGATGGAGGGAAAAAGATAAAGTGACAGAATGTTAGAGATAATAGGGTAACAGAAGTATGAGGCTGTATTTGGTAGTCAAATCAAACTGTGAGGGTCAGACCGGTCTGCGAGATGGTAAAGGGTCTGGGCCTCTGTTAAGGACTGAAGATGAGGTTATGAGGTTCGTTGAGAGAAGCTGAAGTAAAGAGTTGATTCAACTAAGGAATAAGGTATTTACAAGTCTTCTTAAATACTCATACTGTAGTTAAGATATCAAATGTGAGTGAAACAAGTACAGAATAGGATGAGTACATGGCCAGACATTAATAGACACCTTGTCTCAAAAGCCAATTGATACCCAACCTAAGATCTGGAAAGCAGCCCTTGTATGAAAACAGTTGGTAATTGCTTGGAATGATTGAAAAACATCAGACCATGCTTCAAAAACTCATCCAGTGATAAAACAAATTACAGGGCAAGTCAGCCAGAGTTCCATAAACCGCTTGGAACATTGGGTTGGTGAGCATGAGCACCCACAGGAAGGGAGCGTGAAGTGTTCAACAGTGATAGTTCATGATATGTAGTACCCGACGGTGGATGCAGGTGAGCAAGAAGCTGTCAACGGTGCCATAGAAGTCATGAGTCCAGTTGCTAAATGGGCCTGCTTCGAACTCACTGGGAAATGCAAATATCTCACCCAGTTACAGAATGATGACAGGGCAGGGTTCCCAGGCCGTTTGATTGCTACAGAAAAGGAGAAGAGGAAGAACGCCGAATGTGAGGCTGCAGGTGCTGGTCATGGTCGTGGTAGCGGAGGTGTTTTGACCTAAATGCCTATTATAAGTGAAAATTTGGCTCTATAGTTATTCTGTAAATTATGCATACCTTTCCATGAAATTCTAACTGGTGTTGGTGGTGTATTGGGATGTGTCTTGGGAGAGGAGTTTTTGCTCCTGTCGGCGCGCAGAGCATCAGCAAAATGGACACCTAAATATAATAAATTATAATGTATTTTGCTGATTTTATTTAGTTCATTATAATACATTAAAATCAAGCAATGCTATTACAATACATTAAAATGCATTAAAATGAGACTGGTGTTATTATAATCCATTAAAATACAATAAAATGGGATGGTATTATTATAGTATATTAAAATGCAATAAAATAAGACAGGGTTATTATAATGTAGTAAAATAGATTGTAACAGAGGCAATCAAATCAGTGCATTTTTATGCCTTCCAGAGGACAGGGAGAGGACTCTATAAAGTGAAGGGAAGCTTTTGGTTGGGGATTTGATCAATAGAAACAGCAAGGGGGTGGAGATAGGTCTTTTGAGTAAGAGGATATATTGCACTATGTGTGCTGATAAGCATATGGCACTGTGGTACAGTGGTCTTGAGTGCCCAGTGGCTGTCCAGGATGCTGACTAATCCACCTTGAGGTCAAGGGTTCAACTCACAGAGGTTGCAACAAATAAATATTATTTCTTTTTGTCTCCAACCCCCAGGTGGGGCTGAAATACATTATAATAGCCAGAATACATTATAACCATTTTGCTTTATTTTAATCCATTAAAATAAAGGAACAACAATTATATTACTGTTATGTTACTTGTGCACAGCAATGTCAACCAACTCAACTATGACATAGTCGAGAAGATCGTAAGGTTCAAGGTTCAGAGTTCAGACAAGAACTAAGAAGTGGTCTCTGAGTTCACTGCCTAAGAGTTTGTTCATTGCTTAGAACAAGGTTTATAGTTAACCAGGTCAAGCTGAGGAGCTTGAGACCCAGTTTGAGCTACTTAAATAGTACACTGTATCTACAATTACAAATGAGAAGGCACTCAAGAGAACATCGTAGAAGTATTACATAATTACTGATGGAAATGGAGAGAGGAAGTGGAAGTTATTACATAAGAGTTCAAGAACATTGTAGAAGGAGAAAGAAAAGTTAGTAATACATTAGTAATACACATAGTCACATGACAGTCTGTAACATTGTAACAATTACATTAAAATACACTATAATGATTATAATGTATTTTGGCCATTATAACATATTTCACTCATTTTATTCCAATATATTTAGGTGTCCATTTCACTGATGAGGAAAGCATGACCTGCTTATGTCAGGTTGGGATTCTGAGTTCAATTTCTTCACTCTTTGCTCTTCCACAATGTCATCAGTGTGTCATCACTCTGAATGCCACTGGATAATAACTCTTCATATCTAAGCACAGTCTGCTTCTGGAAATCTGGGTCAGTCTGTCAAGATTGGTTCAATTACATGATAACAGCAAGACATGGTCCCAATTGGCGGGTTCCCTCCACTGTCGGTGCAGTTTCTGTCCTGTCTAAGGGTGTATATATCTGATATTTGCAGGATACCACACTGCTACTCTTCCCAGAGTGTTTAGCAGCAGGAAAGCCGGGAATAGACCGCGTTTTTCCTT
The DNA here is from genome assembly GCA_001466705.2 of Moniliophthora roreri. NCBI lineage: Eukaryota > Fungi > Basidiomycota > Agaricomycetes > Agaricales > Marasmiaceae > Moniliophthora > Moniliophthora roreri. The sequence goes on along the minus strand of LATX02000059.1, from coordinate 11,777 downwards.
GCAGGATGAGTTTCATACAGACCGACATTCTACTCACCATGCTCCACTGACATATGTCTTTGTTCGCCAGGCCAGATCGGGTACTAAATTGTTCTGTACTTTTCGCAGTCAGTCGGCTCACCTTCAAGCACGGTTTCCCCTTCCCGAATGCTCAAGAAGTTCAGCTTCATCTTCGCAAGTTGTTGTTCCCAAGCCCCGTCGCCTTCTTGTCTCAGGTGTCTGAACACTGATCAACCTCAACATATTATCAAGCTCACAATTTGATGTGTCATCGGCTTCAACTCTAATGTGTCTGGTCCAGCAAATTCTCAAAGTTACCCATGTCGATCTTCCCGCTCAAGTGGTTTCTCATGAAAACGGCAAGTTATCACTCTGGGGTGCGCTTGTCTTCAAGTCTCACGCATCTTGTCAACAACATATCAAGTTCTTCAACTCCAGCAATTCCTCAAAATATGGAAATTGCTTTCTGCTCGACCAGCGTCTCATCAACACCTCCATCGCTGTTAAGACCTTCCTCAGGCTCCGCGTTATCATTACTGCAAGTTCATCAAACCCACCCTCAAGTGTGTTGACATCAATGCCGCAAGTTCTCATGTTCGAACACTGTCTGTTTCAGTCCTTAGGTATCTCGTTTCACGGTATACATCAAATCGGTGCACCTTCATCTTTCCCTGTTAATGGCCTTGTGATAAACGCTGGTACTGGTCAATCCAGAGCGCCGTCGTCAACACGGGGTGGAATTGGNTTGTATGAAAACAGTTGGTAATTGCTTGGAATGATTGAAAAACATCAGACCATGCTTCAAAAACTCATCCAGTGATAAAACAAATTACAGGGCAAGTCAGCCAGAGTTCCATAAACCGCTTGGAACATTGGGTTGGTGAGCATGAGCACCCACAGGAAGGGAGCGTGAAGTGTTCAACAGTGATAGTTCATGATATGTAGTACCCGACGGTGGATGCAGGTGAGCAAGAAGCTGTCAACGGTGCCATAGAAGTCATGAGTCCAGTTGCTAAATGGGCCTGCTTCGAACTCACTGGGAAATGCAAATATCTCACCCAGTTACAGAATGATGACAGGGCAGGGTTCCCAGGCCGTTTGATTGCTACAGAAAAGGAGAAGAGGAAGAACGCCGAATGTGAGGCTGCAGGTGCTGGTCATGGTCGTGGTAGCGGAGGTGTTTTGACCTAAATGCCTATTATAAGTGAAAATTTGGCTCTATAGTTATTCTGTAAATTATGCATACCTTTCCATGAAATTCTAACTGGTGTTGGTGGTGTATTGGGATGTGTCTTGGGAGAGGAGTTTTTGCTCCTGTCGGCGCGCAGAGCATCAGCAAAATGGACACCTAAATATAATAAATTATAATGTATTTTGCTGATTTTATTTAGTTCATTATAATACATTAAAATCAAGCAATGCTATTACAATACATTAAAATGCATTAAAATGAGACTGGTGTTATTATAATCCATTAAAATACAATAAAATGGGATGGTATTATTATAGTATATTAAAATGCAATAAAATAAGACAGGGTTATTATAATGTAGTAAAATAGATTGTAACAGAGGCAATCAAATCAGTGCATTTTTATGCCTTCCAGAGGACAGGGAGAGGACTCTATAAAGTGAAGGGAAGCTTTTGGTTGGGGATTTGATCAATAGAAACAGCAAGGGGGTGGAGATAGGTCTTTTGAGTAAGAGGATATATTGCACTATGTGTGCTGATAAGCATATGGCACTGTGGTACAGTGGTCTTGAGTGCCCAGTGGCTGTCCAGGATGCTGACTAATCCACCTTGAGGTCAAGGGTTCAACTCACAGAGGTTGCAACAAATAAATATTATTTCTTTTTGTCTCCAACCCCCAGGTGGGGCTGAAATACATTATAATAGCCAGAATACATTATAACCATTTTGCTTTATTTTAATCCATTAAAATAAAGGAACAACAATTATATTACTGTTATGTTACTTGTGCACAGCAATGTCAACCAACTCAACTATGACATAGTCGAGAAGATCGTAAGGTTCAAGGTTCAGAGTTCAGACAAGAACTAAGAAGTGGTCTCTGAGTTCACTGCCTAAGAGTTTGTTCATTGCTTAGAACAAGGTTTATAGTTAACCAGGTCAAGCTGAGGAGCTTGAGACCCAGTTTGAGCTACTTAAATAGTACACTGTATCTACAATTACAAATGAGAAGGCACTCAAGAGAACATCGTAGAAGTATTACATAATTACTGATGGAAATGGAGAGAGGAAGTGGAAGTTATTACATAAGAGTTCAAGAACATTGTAGAAGGAGAAAGAAAAGTTAGTAATACATTAGTAATACACATAGTCACATGACAGTCTGTAACATTGTAACAATTACATTAAAATACACTATAATGATTATAATGTATTTTGGCCATTATAACATATTTCACTCATTTTATTCCAATATATTTAGGTGTCCATTTCACTGATGAGGAAAGCATGACCTGCTTATGTCAGGTTGGGATTCTGAGTTCAATTTCTTCACTCTTTGCTCTTCCACAATGTCATCAGTGTGTCATCACTCTGAATGCCACTGGATAATAACTCTTCATATCTAAGCACAGTCTGCTTCTGGAAATCTGGGTCAGTCTGTCAAGATTGGTTCAATTACATGATAACAGCAAGACATGGTCCCAATTGGCGGGTTCCCTCCACTGTCGGTGCAGTTTCTGTCCTGTCTCAAAGGGTGTATATATCTAATATTCACAGGATACCACATTGCTACTCTTTCCAGAGTGTTTAGCAGCAGGAAAGCCAGGAATAGACTGTGTTTTTCCTTGCAGGATGAGTTTCATACAGACTGACCTTCTACTCACTATGCTCCACTGACATGTCTTTGTTCGCCAGGCCAGATCAGATACTAAATTGTTCTGTACTTTTTGCAGTCAGTCGGCTTACCTTCAAGCACGGTTTCCCCTTCCTGAATGCTCAAGAAGTTCAGCTTCATCTTTGCAAGTTGTTGTTCCCAAGCCCTGTCGCCTTCTTGTCTCAGGTGTCTGAACACTGATCAACCTCAACATACTGTCAAGCTCACAATTTGATGTGTTGTCAGCTTCAACTCTAATGTGTCTGGTCCAGCAAATTCTCAAAGTTACCCATGTCGATCGTCCCGCTCAAGTGGTTTCTCATGAAACAGCAAGTTATCACTCTGGAGTGTGCTTGTCTTCAAGTCTCATGCATCTTGTCAACAACACATCAAGTTCTTCAACTTCCAGCAATTCCTCAAAATATGGAAATTGCTTTCTGCTCGACTAGTGTCTCATCAACACCTCCATCGCTGTTAAGACCTTCCTCAGGCTCCGCGTTATCATTCTGCAAGTTCATCAAACCCACCCTCAAGTGTGTTGACATCAATGCTGCAAGTTCTCATGTTTGAACACTGTCTGTTTCAGTCCTTAGGTATCTCGTTTCATAGTATATGTCAAATCGGTGCACCTTCATCTTTCCCTATTAATGGCCTTGTGATAAACGCTGGTACTGGTCAATCCAGAGTGCTGTCGTCAACACAGAGTGGAATTGGCACCTCTCTGTCTCACTCAAGGGGAAGCCAACAGTATGTTGTCAAGGTTGTCAAGGACTTTTGTGCAATCACTTTAGCATGACAGGTGTAGTGATACTTTTGTCGTCAATGTTCTCTTTCACCACGCTGATGATTTACTGATCGGGTTTGTGATGTGTGGTTTCACGGTTGGCATGCAGGGCTTTGGAGAAAGGGTCAGTTGGATTAGCAGTGCTGGAGAGTCTGTATTGTACCAGTGTAGCACCATCAGCAAATTGTGCAGTTAATGAGCATGGATGATAATCTATTTTGGTCTATATCATGTACAATAATAGACAAAAATGATTTTGGTCAATGATCATGGATGAGCATAGCAGAAAATGAGGGAAAATGATTTTGGTCAATATCATGGAAGAAAATGGGAGAAAATGGGCAGAAATGATTTCGGTCACTGATTATGGGTGAAAATGGAAGAAAATGGATGATCATAAGACCCAATTTTTTTCTGCCTTCTAAAACACAGAGAGAGGGGTCTATATGGTAGAGAGGACTTATTGGTTAATGTTCTGACTGATAAAAACACTAGCCAAGGCCAGGGGGATGCAGGTTTTCCCTGAATTAGCTAGGGAGCCAAGGGGATATATTGTACTGTGTACACTAAAATGTTATATAGCACTTTGGTACAGTGGTTACGTTGTGGCCCGAGCTCCTGTGTTGGCTTACAAAGCAATGCTGGTGTCACTGGTTTGATTCTGCCAGGAGGCAGTATACATTTTCTCTGTCTGGCCAACTCTCATGAAAATGGGCAATCATGGGCAAAATGGATGATAATGGCAGAAATGGGTAATCATAGGCAAAATGAATAATCACCCATTCTGCCCATGATCTCCCATGATCACTAGGTGGGGTCTGTTTTCTGCCATTATCAAATCCAAAATAGATAATAATGTATTTTGCCCATGATCACCTATTTCGATCATTTTCTGCCATGATCATTAGGTGTTTGATTTGCTAATGACGATTAATATAGATTGCATAGTTGGTTTACAGTAAAAGCAGAAAGGAACGGGAGTGGTATACACAGCCAGACACCTGAACACATTCAGAAATGCATATCAAGCCATTGAAACACAGCACAAAACCTGGAAGCTCAGCACAAAATTGAGAAATTCAAATTCGAACCCAGTATGGGTTTTGGTGCTGACTGAATGAGACATTACTTGGAACACAGATGAGAAATATTCTATTTGAAGCCTACACTCACATTAAACCACAAACATTTCATATACAAGAATTTTGTTCGAGTTTTTCCTTTCTTTTCCAGGAATATAATACAAATACATATTCACATCTAGACATATTCTGATTCATACCCATGTGATATTATATTATACACAGGTTGCAACTGCTAAGACTACCTTCTGAAATCCTGAGCTCAACGACAGTACACTGGGTTGACACGGGCCTCTGGGGCACACTCTGACTATCAGCAGATCGTCCGGGATTTCGGGGAACTGAGTCAGGCCAAGTTGGGTGAGTGGTGTGAGTTGACAAGTTTTGCGCAGGGGACCGAATCAACCTTCAGGAGACCGAGCCAGTCAGCCTACTGTGTAGGAAGAAAAAAACAGAAAGAATTCACCCTTCTTTGACACTACACGAAGTGTTTCTCCCCCTCTTGCTGCTCAGACTAGCTTCCATTGGGTCAGAAGCAATTCCTGAGCAGCAGAAGGGAAAGGAATGCGTCATATATAGGGTCAAAACTTAGGCAGAATGGCTGTTTCCACTCACCTAGTGATAGCCCTTGAGAAAGAGCCACATTCAACAAAATCCTGTGCTCGTGTGGACTTGCTATCTCATGCTATAACGACACCCACTCTACACAAATCGACGTTGCAAGAGTCCAGATATGTTTTTGAGGCTGACAAATCCATTGGTAATGTCCCTGGGGATGCTCGGTGTTGATGCGAATCCAGTACGGCGACGTCTTACTCTCTGGTCCCGAAACCCCTACCTAATTCTCCACTAGTCTCAACAGAACTGAAATTAGAGTCGAAGTGTATGTTTTTGAGCTTGGCAAATCCATTGGTAATGTCCCCAGGACACTCGGTGCTGATGAAAATCCTGTATGGTGACATAAATTGGTAGACTCACACTAACTTGACCTAACTCATGCCAACTCGTTCTTCTGGATTTCTGGACACTCTCACCATCAGGTAGCTTTGGGTTCAGGTGGTGGCAGCAAAAGTGACGCTGAACGGAATGCAACAGGTCAGGTAAGCCAAGTTCATCTGAGGGGACTCACTGAATGATTCGAAAGCTGCCACAGCTCAAAAAGAACCATGAAGAATACATTGACGGTGAGGAATACAATGATATCTGTGGTAGACAGTAAGGTGAGAGTGAGAGAGAAGTAAGAGAAGGAAAAGAACATACGTGGCATCTTCCACCTTTGCGAAGCAATCACTCCTTATCCTGGCACAGACACAATGACAAGTCCACTGGTGACTAGCATAACACCAATCCAGCTGGCTTATTTATCAGGGTCAGATAAGCCANTGTGTTGACATCAATGCCGCAAGTTCTCATGTTCGAACACTGTCTGTTTCAGTCCTTAGGTATCTCGTTTCACGGTATACATCAAATCGGTGCACCTTCATCTTTCCCTGTTAATGGCCTTGTGATAAACGCTGGTACTGGTCAATCCAGAGCGCCGTCGTCAACACGGGGTGGAATTGGCGCCTCTCTGTCTCACTCAAGGGGAAGCCGACAGTGTGTTGTCAAGGTTGTCAAGGACTTTTGTGCAATCACTTTAGCATGACAGGTGTAGTGATACTTTTGTCGTCAATGTTCTCTTTCACCACGCTGATGATTTACTGATCGGGTTTGTGATGTGTGGTTTCACGGTTGGCATGCAGGGCTTTGGAGCAAGGGTCGGTTGGATTAGCAGTGCTGGAGAGTCTGTATTGTACCAGTGTAGCACAATTAATATAGATTGCATAGTCGGTTTACAGTAAAAGCAGAAAGGAACGGGAGTGGTATAGAACGGAAAGAGCCACCCGAAATGGCGTCATACTGGGTTAACACAACGCTTGTGAAACAATGGGTCTGAGCGTGACGGGTGCGGAATTGGAAATTCTATTTTTTTGAGCCTTGTGTGAACTGGGTGACGCAGGGCTTGAACCGGCTCTGTTCAAGCGTTGCTTGAGTGAACCTTCCGGCTGTGTACGGGAGCAATTCTTAATAGTGCCCACGGGCGATTTTTGTATTAGGCAATCGCCTGTTCCCTACCTTTTCCCGCGTCGACCGCGAGCACTGTACAGCGTATATGGTCCCAATACATCCCAACTTTCCACCTCAAATCCATCGTATCCAATGCACTATTACAGGCGTAAGGGCCGCGCGACTTCCCAATACCCGTTTAACCAATGCCGTTGAATCTTGGCCACAGAGAGGGGTTATGGTACGTCCCATGCCTCTACCTCATACTCTCATGAATTTCCTGATGAGGGAATGTTTCGATTTAGGGCCGCCGGGACCCCAGCATTACCTTTGGAAGCCTTCATGCTGCGTTATTCGCTATACGCCAATCATGATACAATCCCATAGGCGACGCTATAATCGAGAAGCTTGACACCAAACAAACATGACGAATGTACTCTGTCATCATGTCAAGGTTTGTTTCCCTCTGCTCTCCGAGTTCACATGTTCACATCCCGCCCTGTTGAACGTCAAACTGCGTATGTATCCTCTTTTCGTGTCTCTTTACTTGTCACTTTACTTGTGAGCTAACCTGCTTTCACATTTCATATTCCTTCGTCTGGACCCACATAGTACACCGAAACTCTGCATCGATGCCCCAAATGGTAGCGACTGCTATAATCACGACGGGTTTTCACAGGGGTGCATAGTTTGCCCTAGCGCGGGAGGCTCGGCAGATGACAGGGTCGGATAGGAAACAACGTCGTGCATCACACGATCCCGGGAGAACCTTCGATTTTTTGACCACGGAATTGGGGGATAAGAATTACGAAGCAGGTGTAAGGTTTGCGGCGTGGTTTTGCTTGACAAAGTAATTGAATGATGAACATGTTGAAGGTACAAGTGGTGCTTTCTTCCGTTTCTCCGATATGCTGAAGTTTTCTGATCCGTGATCGTTATATGAGGTCTCCCGCAATCAGATAATAATTTAATTCTCTGTCAACCCCACCATTTAAGAGTCCAAGGCTCTATATTTTATTGGTCACCTTCATCGATTGCAGCCAAGTTGCCGGCCCCGATGGTGTTGAGGACGTTGAACGTTGACTACCATGTCCACGAGAGGTGTAGCTACGTTTGAGGGGGTTATTCGATTCCATGCGAAGTCTAGGACTGGGTGTCTAACGTGTAGGAAGCGGAAAGTCAAAGTAAGCATTATCAGCCGCTGCTTTATCTTGTCCCGCTCATTTTAGCATGCACCTACCAGTGCGACGAAACAGCACCGATCTGCAAAAACTGTCATCGACGCAATCTCGTTTGCGTACCAAGGCCCAAAAATGAACACAAACCGCAACAGCAGNGAAGCCTCCCCTTCTTACTGCACCGACTCTACATATTTGGCCGAAACCAGCCACTTCTTGCCTCAACTAATATTCAGCAACCCAGCTTGCATGCATGCTGTATTGTCGTTTACGGCGCTTCACATGGGTAGACTTCACGAGCCCAGCTCCAGCTCTAGCTCGCAAAATTTGATTGTCCGAGGGTCTGCACATCAGAGAGCAGCGATAAGGCTGAGTAGTAATCCGTCTTTAACTATTGACGAACGTTTCATGACCGTAGGGTCCTTATCACTCTACATCATTTCATCAGCACTATCTTTGACATCGTCATCGCCAGAGAATATCTTCTCACTGGTGACTTTGCTGCATAATATCTGGTCTCCGCTGAAGCAGTTCCTGTATGCGGATCCCTGGTTGCAGGGTTGGGACTCTAAGCAACCAGGGACATCGGTTGCAGCCCCTGCCCTCAACTCGAGGACTGGCTTTCTTACGCCTTTACATTCCCTATACGACACCTGCATGGATCTCGATTTGGATCGAGAGGAACTAGACGATCCGGATATTAAAGAGGCATACCGGACTGCAGTACTTGGGCTAGGCGTCATGTATTCAATCGTCCACATGGGGCTCGAAGGGAGGGGTGCATTTTTTTGGCCGGCATTGGTTGAGAAGCGGTTTCTGAGGTTGTTGAACAAGAGGAGGCAGAGGGCGTTGGTGATCCTTTATTATTATCTTATGACATTGAGGAACTTGAGAGAGCGGTGTTGGTGGGTCAGCGAGGCCGAGAGGTGGGTGGAATATGTGTATGGGTTGATAGACGAGCGGTGGAGGGAGTGGTTGAGGTACCAAGAAGGTTCGGTTGTGATGAAAAGGAATTTATAGTACCACCTGAGCGCATGTCTGCGCGCACACCACTTGCCTTGGAGAAGAGCGAGCATTTCAGTCGTACCTAGACTGTACTTATCTTCTTGAGTGTACACCGTGTCATGGGAAACGGTGGGAAGGAAGCCATAAATTTGCGCTCGGGCCTTCTTCAACGACCGCAACTACGACGACGACTTGACTTATGCTTTTTCATTTTATCAAGTTGAACAGATGGCAGGAGACATGAGATTTTCTCGTCGGAAAAGCATTGGATAGCGTCAGAAAGTCAGCGGTTCACGAGAAAAACGTAGGAAATTGAATACGTCGGAAATCGAATCGTCAGGGCATTTCTTACTGGGTGTCACATCGAGCGTACGCTCAGATACTTTGCGGAACTGGAATCATATTCGCCACAGAAGGCCGCAGTACGTCCGTGCCAGCGGTGGCGACATGTACTACACGGCCAGACGTTAATAGACGCCTTGTCTCAAAAGCCAATTGATACCCGACCTAAGATCTGGAAAGCAGCCCTTGTATGAAAACAGTTGGTAATTGCCCGGAATGATCGAAAAACTTCAGACCGTGCCTCAAAAACTCATCCAGTGATAAAACAAATTACAGGGCAAGTCAGCCGGAGTTCCGTAAACCGCTTGGAACATTGGGTTGGTGAGCATGAGCACCCACAGGAAGGGAGCGCGAAGTGTTCAACAGTGACAGTTCATGATATGTAGTACCCGACGGTGGATGCAGGTGTGCAAGAAGCTGTCGACGGTGCCATGGAAGTCGTGAGTCCGGTTGCTGAATGGGCCTGCTTCGAACTCACCGGGAAATGCAGATATCTCACCCAGTTACAGAATGATGACAGGGCAAGGTTCCCAGGCCGTTTGATTGCTACAGAAAAGGGGAAGAGGAAGAACGCCGAACGTGAGGCTGCAGGTGCTGGTCGTGGTCGTGGTAGTGGAGGTGTTTTGACCTAAATGCCTATTATAAGTGAAAATTTGGCTCTATGGATATTCTGTAAATTATGCATACCTTTCCACGAAATTCTAACTGGTGTTGGTGATGTATTNCACTGTACGCCCCGTGCCTTCAAGTCCGGCTCCGACTCCGGGACCTTCTTCTCAGTCCAATCCCCCGGCTTTAGGCAATCCCCCAGCGCAACCAGCTCCTGGCTCAAGTACCAATTTAGCTCCCGCGGAACTTACGACTCCGAGACCTATCTCTTTTACCCAAGGTCATTCTGTACCGACACCGATCCTCACCTCCCCGCCTCCGGGACCTTCTTCTCAGTCCAATCCCCCGGCTTTAGGCAATCCCCCAGCGCAACCAGCTCCTGGCTCGAGTACCAATTTAGCTCCCGCAGAACCTACGACTCCGAGACCTATCTCTTTTACCCAAGGTCATTTTGTACCGACACCGATTCTCACCGCCCCGCCTCCGGCCAGAGTAGTTTCGGTCGATGAAAAACCTCATGTACATGGGGAGGTCACAAGCCAAAAGGCGGCTTCTTTGGATCGGGCAAGTACCTACGATCGGCGAATGACACCACTTCCTCCATTACCAGGTCATGGTAGCCCCGTCATTCATGCAAGCCCAGTTGATGAAACAGGTGGCATGCTTCAACCTGGAGGCGCAATGCCAACGGATTTAGGAAGAATGGGCACAATGAACTCTAGGAGATCAAACATTGATTGGATTGTGCCTCAGCTAAAGGAAGCCAGGGAAGTGGTGAGTAGCCACGATCTCAGAGATTGACCTTGTCTGACCTATTATCATTGTATAGGCCTTTCGCCCTAAAACAGTCGGAGAACGTCTCGAACCTACGTTGATTCATGCCAAAGACGAGAAAGAAAAATTCGCTGCGAAAGCAAGACTTACTGGACTTGCCCTGAACATTGCTATCGGCAAGTTGCACATCATTCTCTCTTAAGAAGATTCTCTGAACGGATAGCATGTGTAGGTCTTCAGGTATTGCTGGGCGCTTTAACAACTGGTCTCTCTGCTGTTACAACAGGTCGACAGGTATGAGTTTCTAGGATTGAAACATATCAACCCGAGCTTATTCGCACCGTCCGCAGACCTCCATCGCGGTTTCCGTGTTAGGTGGCTTGTCGACACTTGTCGCGTCGTACCTGGCCAGAACTCGAGGGTCGAACGAACCTGAGCTTTCAATCGCGCGAACAAAAGATCTTGAACAATTCATCCGAGAATGCGAAGCTTTCAAACTGGACAAGGGGCATGAGAATGGGCATGATTATGATGCTCGGTTGGAACAGTTGAGGGCAAGATTCGAGGAACTGCTGGGGAATGCTAGTGGGTGAGTCTTCTTTGCATTTTTGTTGGTGCGCCTGTCCATGGGCTTTGATGTGCACAGGGAGCGGAAGTTGGCAACACCTGTATAATTCTAATATCGGCGGTCAAGGACTATTCACCAGAATATTGTATTATACCCTGCGATAAATTTCTACTATCAGTACATCGCACCCCAATGCGGAGTAATTCAGATTTTCCGGGTTTCGGGACGGCAAGCCACTGGGAGCCTTCTGAAATAAAATGTACGGATCTCAGGCACTCTGTCCCTCTCTCCACACTACCTGTGATACAATTCGCTTGTTCAAAGGTTTTCTGGTAACCTTTGAATTCAATGCCCAGGCCGCCGTCTCTTGAATTGCCCCCTGTACACGGCCAGACGTTAATAGACGCCTTGTCTCAAAAGCCAATTGATACCCGACCTAAGATCTGGAAAGCAGCCCTTGTATGAAAACAGTTGGTAATTGCCCGGAATGATCGAAAAACTTCAGACCGTGCCTCAAAAACTCATCCAGTGATAAAACAAATTA
>LATX02000058.1:0-15182 GCA_001466705.2 Moniliophthora roreri | reverse complement strand
TACACACTCCAACTATGACAGGGATATCAAGAAATACGTGCTTTTCACTAAACCCTACATTCTGCCAGTGCACTTCTCAGCCCTACTTTTTGTCTGTGTCCTTCTTGCACATTTGGGGGCTGACAGGTTCTCTGTGCCTGTGTCAACGTCAACAACACTACTGGCACCACGGAAAGCATGATTGTTTATCAAAACAGCACTAGTGTCTTGCGCAAGAATTTCCTCTTCAGTTTGCCATGTCCTTTTCTTATCTTGGCGGATGGACAGATTCTCTCTCTCTGCAACTCATTCAGGAATGACCTAAACGAAAGGGAACAAAGGACCTATGGCGAGTATCGATGTTTGGTGATTGAAATGAATTAAGAATGCCATCATTGGCTGCTCCATCTTGCAATAGATTCGTGTCCATATCGGGCATCGGCAGGTACCCACCCTCTGGACCTCAAAAGACTATCAGTCACCGAGAAGTTTAAGAAATATGTTACTGTATGTTACTCACCGTTAAACATCTCCACATAGCCTTTGCCTTCACCATTCCTGTTCCCAACAGGACCCGACATCAGTGAGGAATCAGTAGGATTCCAATTCACCATCTGCTGATCGAGGAACAGTGATTGAGAGTAAAACCAGACCAAGTGAGGTGACATTCCTGGATAGCAGACAGGGGTCTGAGAGCCTATGAATGGCATGCCCACACCAAATCCTTGCTGTTGTTGCTGAAGAACGAGCTGCTGAAGCTGTAGTTGCTGCTGTTGCTGAAAGAGCAGCTGTTGTGGGTTGAGTATCGGAGCACTGGGTTGGGGCNAAGTGAGATTGCATGCTATTTTATGAGTTTACTGCTTAGACACAGTATGTTTTCCCCTTTGTTTATAGGATGCATAATTTCCCAATGTTTCATATCTTAGGAATTAGAGTCCACAGTCCAAAGCCTGGTATGCCACATTTACTACTAAATAGAATACAAAATGCTTATTATTACAGAATGGATCCGGATCTACTCCCAAACAGAAAAAGGCTATTTCAATGGAACAGAACTGCCTATAGCCTAAACACCACTTGAGTTCATGATTCAGGTTTGTTGTCATTCTAATCTCAGTGCTCGAACTCATGGAAAAGTTATTTAGTGCATTCAATCATCAAGAAATCTTTGTCTTTTGGTGCGCTGATACTACAACAAGTGATACTATAACAAGGCACCTATAGTGAACAACTCAGACCCCAACCACAGTTGGTGCACTGCTCTTGTTGATCGGAGATGACACTGTCACAACGGGGGCAGTAAGATTCATTGTCAGGATAGTAATCATAGTCATCATCACTCAATGTCGACGGTGCTGGAATGGGATTTGCTGGAACTGGTCACCAGAGCTTCCTCCCATAAATGCATAGATTCTTTGTGATCATCTTCCTCGCCATCTTCACGTAAATCTTCAGAATCTCGAAATTGACCTTCAGGTTCATAGAGCTGGAGAGTCCTGTCAAAATTTCAGGAGATTGCACACGTTGAGGTCTGCACTGCATTGGTACAGAGCTCTGGAAAGCTCTGAGTCCTGGGGCTGCTGTATTCCTGGTCTGGGGAGTCATGCTCCAGCCTTAATTTGTATTTTTTCGCAACAGTATGCTTTCTTCAGGATTGTTGGCTGGATGTGAGTCATCGCAAAGGGGGTGATGCATAGCAGAAACTCACTTTACTGGTCTCCTGACGCACTCTCGAGCTCCCTTCACATAGTCCTGAGCCTTTTCCTCCTTCCTAAAAGTTGCTGAAGCTTGGGTGATGGCTCTGGATTTCATCATTTGCCTCAGAATCATCGAATTTGAAAAAGTAATAAACACATTACTTGAGTACTCTCCGTTCCTTGATTTTTTCTTTATGTCTGTGAGCTCGATTAGTAAAGATCGGGCTTATGATAGATGATGCATAGAGACCCATCTAGCATAGTACCTNTCACATGGCTACACACTCCAACTATGACAGGGATATCAAGAAATACGTGCTTTTCACTAAACCCTACATTCTGCCAGTGCACTTCTCAGCCCTACTTTTTGTCTGTGTCCTTCTTGCACGTTTGGGGGCTGACAGGTTCTCTGTGCCTGTGTCAACGTCAACGACACTACCAGCACCACAGAAAGCATGATCATTCATCAAAATGGCACTAGTGTCTTGCACAAGAATTTCCTCTTCAGTTCGCCGTGTCCTTTTCTTATCTTGGCAGATGGACAGATTCTCTCTCTCTGCAACTCATTCAGAAACGACCTAAACAAAAGAGAACAAAGGACCTACAGCAAGTATCGATGTTTGGTGATTGAAATGAATTAAGAATGCCATCATTGGCTGCTCCATCTTGCAATAGATTCGTGTCCATATCAGGCATCGGCAGGTAACCCACCCTCTGGACCTCGAAAGACTATCAGTCACCAAGAAGTTTAAGAAATATGTTACTGTATGTTACTCACCGTTAAACATCTCCACATAGCCTTTGCCTTCACCATTTCTGTTTCCAACAGGACCTGACATCAGTGAGGAATTGGTAGGATTCCAATTCACCATCTGCTGATCAAGGAACAGTGATTGAGGGTAAAACTGGACCAAGTGAGGTGACATTCCCGGATAGCAGACGGGGGTCTGAGAGCCTGTGAATGGCATGCCCACACCAAATCCTTGCTGTTGTTGCTGAAGAACGAGCTGCTGAAGCTGTAGTTGCTGCTGTTGCTGAAAGAGCAGCTGTTGCGGGTTGAGTATCGGAGCACTGGGTTGGGGCAGTGATTGTGGATGATACATGGAACCACTGGAATTGGTATGANCTCAGTGCTCGAACTCATGGAAAAGTTATTTAGTGCATTCAATCATCAAGAAATCTTTGTCTTTCAGTGCGCTGATACTACAACAAGTGATACTATAACAAGGCACCTATGGTGAACAACTCAGACCCCAACCACAGTTGGTGCACTGCTCTTGTTGATCGGAGATGACACCGTCACAACAGGGGCAGTAAGATTCATCATCGGGATAGTAATCATAGTCATCATCACTCAATGTCGACGGTGCTGGAGTGGGATTTGCTGGAATAGGGTTCGCCAATGATGACAGCCCTGGAACGGCGACAGGAGCTGTCGAAGGTCCAGGCACAGCGATAGCAATGGAAGGCACGGTAGAGGCCGCAATAGTGACAGAAGGCACAGCGGACACTGTCGAAATAGGATTGACCAACGATGGTGGCCCCAGAATAGCCACAGGAGCTGCCAAAGAAGCTCCAGAAGTGGCAACAGCAATGGAAGGCACACTAGACAATGTCATACCACTGCCAGCTATGACAGCATGTGTGTGAGAATTACTCAAGGTATCAGGTGCATTGCTGCTAGAGCCAGAGGCACAAGCTGTGTTGTTGTCTGTTCCTAAGGTACCTGGTGCATCATTGCTGCATCCAGAGGCACTAGCCACATTGTAGTCACCAGTCGCAGTTCTAGCTCTGTTGATGTTGGTATGGAAGACCAACTCGACGATGTATCGGTATTGAACTAAGAGCAAGGTCAGTAAACTGACGCTTATCAAGGCAGCTGAGCATTACTCACTGGGATCCAAAATCACTGAGAGAACTTGCCTAACTGCTTCCCTTTGAGAGTTGGTCATGGACCAAATCGCAGCCCAGATTGTGGGAATCTCTTGCACTAATGGTAAGGTGAGTAGACAGACAACCGATACATGAAATAGTAACTAACAGAATTCATCAGTCAGCAGCTGGAGAATGAAGTTGGTGATGCAAGCGTTGACTCCTTCACCAGGGTCGAGGGCAGAGGAGGAAGTGTCAATTTCTTTACCTTTGGAGTTGGACAACATGGTTGAGTGGGGTCTGGATGTGGCAGCATCCACTTAAAATTTATATGCTCTTGTCCGACGAGCACGCTGACCCTTATTCTCAGTCTCAGAAATGCTGTCTTGTGCACAATATCAGACATCCGGCAAACACTACCTATTTTCAGGCCTTAAACCTATTATTCAGTCTCTGTATTGGACGTCTGGCAAGCGTTACCTATTTCCAGGCCTTAATCCTGATATTCAGTCTCTAACAAGTGTTGACTTTCACTCACCCTTATTTTCAGTCTCAGAAAAGCCACCTCATGCACAGTATCAGACATCCGGTAAGCATTACCTATTTTCAGTTCTTAATCCTATCATTCAGTCTCTGACGAGCATTGACTTTCTGAAAGATCAGGTATATTCGATTGGCATGACAAGTTAAAGTCAATGACGAGGTCAAGATACAAGATACATAGGAAATCTATCTATTTATTTTTGAGGTGTCAGGGATTCCTGAAAATTGAATCAGTTGTGAGCAAGAAAGTAAAACCAAAGATAATTACTTGAACAACTGATTGATAACAACTCTGCCAGTGATGCCGAATATTTTCTGTCACAAACTAGAAACCCATTATTATTCTAAGCATTGACCTGAAACATGAAAAACATACCTTACGGAGCCTGCATTGGTACTCTTTGGAATAACAAGTAAGATGAGAGAAGGTATCTTTTTGTGTCTGTGCAGGCTGGTGGACATTCTGATGGTATGGAGTGTCAGCGACAGCTCCTTGAGCCTTTGCCTCTTGAGACAGCTGGCTCACTACCGCTTCTGCAAACTCCTCATCAAATAGGTGGGTAAATGTATCGATCAGCCCAGCAGACTCCAGTGTATTGGGACAAGCCCGAGGAATCAGTTCTGCAGAACTGTCCTCGACACTGCTGACTAGCAGTAGTGCACCATCATTGCTGGAATCAGGATCTTTGCTGGCCTGATCATTTGAAAAAGATGCCAAGGACTCGAAGGAGGTAATGGGGTTGGCTTCCATGAACATAAAATGTTTGCCTTCAAGACGACGGAGCTTTTGACTTGGTTCAGTAATGGCTGAACGACGACGCTGAAGCATAGGAGATAGTGGGTGTTCCATTGAAGAAGTGTGCCCTTACGCATGCAGCTAAAAACTTTTACACTTGCCAGATGCTCTCATGCCACTGCAGATCTATTGAAGCCAAAATCTCAAATGCTATTTCCTGTTTCAAGAATACAAAATGACTATATCTATGCATTCAATTGTTGAAGAGAGGAATTGACACTGCTCTGAGTCATGGTAGAACCCCACAACAGAATAATCAATCAATAATAAATTAACAAGAGACGAGGCAACATACAGAGGACAAAAGGTCATTGTCAACAGCTTCATTTACACTTTGAGAGTAGCTCGAGCCCTATGGTAGCAATCATTAGTGACTGGGGCCATGCATTGAAAATGGGTGATGATAGCTTACTATTTTCTCGTATTCAGATCTAACTTCTCCGCCATCAGATCTATCATCTTTGTCATGGGCAGTAGGCGTCTTCAAGGAGCAAATCTTCTGTAAATTTGTTAAGTTCCTGGCACTAAAGATAAAGAATGATGGCCACACCAATGTATGTCCTCTATGATCTTCTTTGTCACCAGCTTCAGCCAAGGGGTAAGAGTTCTTCTGAGGAGGTTTCCCTAAAGGTGTCCCACTATTAGGCACAATGGTTACAAAAAAAAGACGACAAGCGTACCACCAGTATGCATTCTAGCATGTTGACCACGTCCACGAGCAACCATTGGTTCGGGATGATGGTATGAAGGAAGGGGATTCGAGGCAGCATATGATTTCACATTGCTTTTATATCTGTGGCCTGGAGAGAGGGCTGAAAACTTGGCTGAAAATGAGAGAAAGGCTGACTTCTTCAGTCCTGAAAATCGGGATTCAGTTCTGAAAAAGGGTAGTTGAAGCGCAAGATGATAAGCACATGGACTTTCCCTATAATACCCGATCTTATCTGAATTGCTCGGTCTTATCTATATGGCTCTCTCGCTAAACATGTTGGACATGCCGAGAAACAGGATACTATATTGAACTGACGTATGTATCAAGAGACTGGTCCTTCAGGTCTAGACTCTCCATGGGTGTGAGTTTGACTGAAGCACAAAGATATGTTTCCAGGCTGTATGCCAGTTTGTCAATCCATTGCAATATGGCATTGGCCCGTTGTCTGATGGGTAGAAGGCAAGTAGACCAGGATTGGCCTCGAGTGAATTCAGATGATGCCTGGTCCATCGCATATGCTTGTAGTCCTTCTACATGCCAGGGTGCTATGGCCTCCTGTCTTCCTATCTGTGCTACTCACCACTGTGACTTCCAATAGCAATATTCGATCGATCGTCTCATCTCCTCATCAACCAGAAGGACCTCTTCATGAGCATGCTGTGCCCTCGCCCTGGCTCAACACCATTTGACATGGAGACCTAGATAGAAGCAACAATGAGAACCCAACTGAACAAAAAATGTAGAAGAAAAAATAGTGTTATTCATACATACTTGCTTCTAACTCCTTATTATCATCTCCCTTGCCGATAGATACTAAATCCACAACAAGTTCTTTGCTTTGGCATCTGTGAGAACTACATCCCAATTCACATAAGCCAAGGGAAGAGAACTGGTTCAGCCCAGAAGAACTGCCTCAATATCCTTTTGATCAACCCCTGATTTCTTCTGTGCCTTATAGAACTCCTCCTTCTCCTCCTCCCAAAGAAACCTTTCACCAATACCACGTATATCCTCTGGGTTCAAAACTTTCAGCACCTTTTCCCATCCACCAGGACTATGAAGGGAGAGCAGCACTTGACGCGCTGCAGTGTACATCGCTCACAGACCCTGAATACGAGCATCAATTTGTGCTCGAAGAGTGTTCATCTTTGTCCACATGGCCTGAGACTGTCCAGACTTGCTGTTGTACTTGTAAGTGAGAGATTGGGCTTGCAGCTGACCCCGAAGACAAATAATGCACTTGTATGCTTGACCGTACCAAAGTCGATTCTCAATGTTGATCAGCTTCTCTGAACATATATTTTGGCGTATAGCCTGCGGTAGTGAGCTAGGGAGGTGCAGATCAATGGCTTCAGCTTTGACGTCTGTGGTAGGTAATGAAACATAGTTGTCGAGGCCAGGCATGTGGATGCTCTGAGTGTCACGGAATTGATGGATTTGCTGAAGAAGCATGACTCAACACTTCAGTGTGTCAGTCTCCTGATATACTGATTGCTTCGACTGCGAGGCCATTGCCGCTACAATTCACCTGTCGATACATATTATTTGAAACCCAAATGTGCATGCCTGCCAAGATACATACTGGTTCTCCTCAATATCCAGTGCTTCTGACAGCATTGTGCTCATCGACGTTCCTTCTGCATTCTCCCCTTTTTTCTCTCGCTTGTGCTCCTCGTCTGCAAGCGCTTTCTTGATCTTGGCCAGAGTAATGACTGCAGTTCAATTAGTGGTGTTTATCCCAATAGAATTCTTGAGAACTTACCAGAGGATGGTAGGTCATAAGGACATTCCTTGCCCAAGTCATCCCTTGCCATTGCTTGCTCCCACTCACGTACCATCCTCTCCCAGTCGACCAATTCCCTACCGTGTTGCTCTTTCAATGCATCCGTAAATGCTGAGAATGCTCTTGTGTATACCACCAAATTTGAGATGCCTCGTATTGACTTTTTAAGCATCAAATTAGGTCAATATCTTGGATACAATGATATCGCTAAAAACGCTTACCCAGAGCAATAGTCTTCTTCCAATTCCAACTATTACATATGTCATCAGACATATCAAACCGGGCTCATGCCAACATCATCGATAGAGAGCTTGATGCCTCATTGTGTTCTGCCCATGTCCTTTCAGGTGCTTCGCCATCAACTTCACCAACACCTTCGGCATATTCAAAGGTGTATGGGGCAAAACATTTCTCAGTGTGAGCCTGCAGATGAAACTTAGGTACCTTGAACTGGACGTTGCGTTCGCGAGGAAATTGCCACTCTTTGGGTCGTTCCTTCATGCAATCAAAGAAATTGACTTTCCATTGACAGGCTATGTCATAAGAGACATACAGCCATTGTATGGAACTGCCTACTAGGCTCATGAGGAGTATTGAATCCATGTTTATGTACCTGATGCCAGTTTAGTTGCATCGGTATGCAGTAGTGTCATACTCGGGAGGCAGACATACCTCTCTCCCTTTTGCAAATCACCCATACCATTCGGACGAANGTCAGTCTCCTGATATATTGATTGCTTCAACTGCAAGGCCATTGCTGCTACAATTCACCTGTCGATACATATTAGTTGAGACCCAAATGTGCATGCCTGCCAAGATACATACTGGTTCTCCTCAATATCCAGTGCTTCTGACAGCATTGTGCTCATCGACATTCCTTCTGCATTCTCCCCTTTTTTCTCTTGCTTGTGCTTCTTGTCTGTGAGTGCTTTCTTGATCTTGGCCAGGGTAATGATTGCAGTTCAATTAGTGGTGTTTATCCCAATAGAATTCTTAAGAACTTACCAGAGGATGGTAGGTCATAAGGACATTCCTTGCCCGAGTCACCCCTTGCCATCGCTTGCTCCCACTCACATACCATCCTCTCCCAGTCAACCAATTCCCTACCGTGTTGCTCTTTCAATGCATCCATAAATGCCGAGAATGCTCTCGTGTATACCACCAAATTTGAGATGCCTCGTATCAACTTTTTAAGCAAGGTATCGTCTGTAGTCATCAAATTAGGTCAATATCTTGGATACAATGATATCACTAAAAATGCTTACCCAGAGCAATAGTCTTCTTTCAATTCCAACTATTACATATGTCATCGGACGTATCAAACCGGGCTCATGCCAACATCATCGATAGAGAGCTTGATGCCTCATTGTGTTCTGCCCATGTCCTTTCAGGTGCTTCGCCATCAACTTCACCAACACCTTCGGCATATTCAAAGGTGTATGGGGCAAAACATTTCTCAGTGTGAGCCTGCAGATGAAACTTAGGTACCTTGAACTGGACGTTGCGTTCACGAGGAAATTGCCACTCTTTGGGTCGTTCCTTCATGCAATCAAAGAAATTGACTTTCCATTGACAGGCTATGTCATAAGAGACATACAGCCATTGTATGGAACTGCCTACTAGGCTCATGAGGAGTATTGAATCCATGTTTATGTACCTGATGCCAGTTTAGTTGCATTGGTATCGTCATCACAGTATGAGCCCTCCGTCTGTATGGAGAGAGGGAAAACGTTTAGTGGCATACCATTCGGACGAAACAGCTTATGACATGCACATGTCACTGCACCAATGCCAGTAGCCCACAAGCCCTTCGACTTCTTGTGATTGGCATTCCATATCGCTGAGAATCCAACACAATGGCTGATCTATATAGCATGTTTGAGTATCAGTTCAGATAGCGAGGATAGCAATGATGAAATGAACCTCATCCTGACTGGTATGTTTCTTGACCTCGTTCATGTACTTTTCTTGATGGACAAATACACCCCAGCCAGGTCCCAAAGCAGGATCACAGTAGTCATTGGCACGAGCACATGCTTTCTGCTTGAAATTGGTGTTAATTGATAGTGTTAGTGAGTATAACCAACTGTGAGATGTTCAGTTTATTGCCATCATCAATGTGGATGTTATGTATGCTTTAGCAGCAGAGGCCTGTTTCCACTCGGAAGGTAGGTTGATTCCTGGATGTGGGCATGCTCGACAGGGGATAGCCATGCTTCCCTTTGGTGTGCCTTCCAGACCAGATGGATCATGTCCTCTCCCAGCTCGTTTAGCCATCTTGATGTGTCTCCATTTGCAGACCATTGTAGTGAACTGTTGTTGCCAATCCTTCAAAGGTGGTTAGATATTATGAAGTTATTCCGACACATGATCCATACCGGAAGCTTTCTCAACCCATTCCCATCGGTCATCAATACAAGTGAGTGATAGAAATCTGTTGACATAACATGTCCTTGAGCATTGAGAACATGAAACATTTGCAGGACATTAAAGGTTGCAGCACTGTGCAGATCCTTGTACGAAGCGGGCCACAGACCGAATTTGAGTAACTGGTTCCTGTGCTCTAAAACTGCCATCATAGTGGGTAGCTCACAGGAAAACTGGCCACTCACCAACTTTGGTGCACTCGCAGAAATCAACGGTGATGGCATGTATGCCGTTTATGTTGATTACCACAAAATCATTGACCGTTTTTGGATTGTTACAGAAGGTTCCAGAATGATGGCCAAGATGGACCCATATTCCGAGTTCCTGAGGTGTTACACAAGTAAAGTGATTGATATTCCAACGCTGCATTGATGCTTCAATTATTCGCGGGTGGTTTTTCAGTTGAAGGTGATCCACTAACCTCGATACAATGCAATGGCAGGCGGGAGTGTTCAAATCGAATGCAGCGTTCACATAGCATTTCTAGCCCTGAACAATCCAAACAGCAGAAGTTAGCTGGAGCTGTCAGGCAAAGAAGGCACTGTCCATTATAAAGTCTACCACAAACTTCTGTCGAGAAAGTTCACGCAAGGTACTCTTCACAGTAATCCTTCATCCACGACAAAAGAAGTGCATCCTATATTGGCAAATAAGATCAGCTAAACACAGTGAGCCATAATTAACATCACACACACAGAATCCTCATAACACTTGGCCTTAGCTTGCTCCTTCTCGGTCTCCTGAATACCAACTCCATCCTGAGCAACTCCACTATCAAGATCTATGGAATTATATGCTGTGGTGCTGGTAGTATCATTTCCTGGTTGTTGTTGTTGTGGTGGTGGTAGTGGTGGTGGTGCTTGTGGTTCCAGTGCTTGTTTCCGTCGCTCTACTTCTCGGGTAGTGATAGTCCCAATCACGATGCGACCAGATCCAGTGGAGGTACTGGCAGTTTCTCACTGAACCAGAAGGTCGTCGGTTGCAATCAGCTGTCTGTTCCTCTTTTGCTTTTGGCCAGCGCGCAAATTCATGGATCTGGCAGGTACTGCACAAAGAGATGATGGTAGTTGTGAGGAACCCGTTCCATGTGGAGGGTCATGAGATTAGATCAACTATGATAAGCTGCATATGGAAGCAGAAATTTACATCCGTAAGTGCATCTCTGAGTCACTGATTTCTTGCTGTGCTGGACTTTGATAGAGCTATATTAGAATGATAATTACAGCCTGAAATAAAAAGACAAGGAGGTGATAGTATTGCCATGAATCTGAAGCCTCCCATACACGATGATTATCCAGCGTACAACTAAAAATTGGGCAGAATTTGAGAAATAACTGAGTAATCGGGAGACTGAATGAAAGATTGTGCCAACATGGGCTGAAATTTGTGTTTCTGAGCGTTCTGTAGGCAATTGATTGGTGAGGAATGATGTATTTACCCCCAGGAATCGAACCTGAGATCGTTTGTAGTGCTGACAGGAGGCCAAATGACGCTTTGCCTGAATGGTCAGGACGGGCTGAAAATGAAAGCTAAAGTGACTGAATATTTGGAAATGGGGCTGAAATGAATCTGAAAGATGACTGAATGGTTGGGATGAGCTAAAAATGAAAGGTAGAACGACTGAATATTCAGAAGTAGTGCTGAAATGAACCTGAAAGGCAGCTAAATGTTTGGGGCACTGAAAATGAAAGCAAGGTTTCTGTGGAGCTGTAAGCTGAAAGGCAACTGAATGGTCGGGCAGGCTGAAAATGAATGGTAGATTCTCTAGGTGACTGAGCAACTGAATATTTGGAAGATTGGGGCTGAAGTGGGGCTGAAAGGCAACTGAATGGTTGGGCAGGCTGAAAGTAAATGGTAGATTTTCTGGGTGACCAAGCAACTGAATATTCAGAAGATTGGGGCTGAAGTGGGGCTGAAAGGCGACTGAATGGTTGGGCAGGCTGAAAGTAAATGGTAGATTTTCTGGGTGACTGAGCAACTGAATATTCAGAAGATTGGGGCTGAAATGAGGCTGAAAGGCGACTGAATGATCATAATGGGCTGACAATGAAAGCTAAAGCGACTGAATATTCAGAGGATTGAGGTTGAAAGTAGGCTGAAATGAAGCTAAAAGGCAACTGAATGGTCGGGCAGGCTGAAAATGAATGGTAGATTCTCTGAGTGACCGAGCAACTGAATATTCAGAAGATTGGGGCTGAAGTGGGGCTGAAAGGTGACTGAATGGTGGGGCAGGCTGAAAGTGAATGGTAGATTTTCTGGGTGACCAAGCAACTGAATATTCAGAAGATTGGGGCTCAAGTGGGGCTGAAAGGCGACTGAATGGTTGGGCAGGCTGAAAGTAAATGGTAGATTTTCTGGGTGACCGAGCAACTGAATATTCGGAAGATTGGGGCTGAAATGGGGCTGAAATGAAGCTGAGGCGACTGAATGTCAAAGAAAATGACTGATGGACTGGCTGTGCAGCTGAAATATGAGTCTATGATAATTGCGCCTTAATAAGAATGTGAATGCCGCACCTATATGACCATCTAATAATTCGGACTTCCACAAAATGTGTACCAACTTATAATAAGGCTACATGGACTGCTCATGGGGGTGATCATGAGTCTTGGGCGTTAATCTCTAGGTCATGCCAACTTGCCATTTTGTGTGATGGTAGTTGCATGAAAGCCATTACACATGTACCAACAGTAAATCCTACTATAAGATCTGCCCTCAAGCCATTTTAATGTGTGACCAATATCTTTAAGTTGTTGGGCCATGGTGGCATGGCAGGGAGATGGGGAGGTGGTGGTAGTTGGGAGGAAAGAGAGGGAGATGATGGTGGTTGAGAAGAAAGAGGGGAGCACAGGAATGTTTAGGGGAGGCCCAAGAATACTGTATAGCACACAGACCATAGAATGGCTTTGTTAAATCTTTTCTCTAAGTCCTTCCAGTCATGTCAGTTTTAAAATAGGTAACATGTCTAAGTTGTTTCAGATAAAGAGGCTGAGATTCAAGTGGACATTGGATAGCATCAGGCAAACATCAGATTCATTGAATATCATCGGATGACATTGAATAGCATCAACGCACATCTCATTGGGCCTGAGGGGCCCTGATTGCCAAAAAAAGAACTGTCAGCAGGGTTTTTGTGCCCGAATGGACAAACTATGTGAGATGAGGAGCCTGAGACCCTTCCTTCAGAGCCAGTCTCTTTTATTGAGCCTTGGTCACTGTCCGACACCTGGTGTCGTTTGCAAGTAGGAATATGCCTTGAATCATCAGCAAATCGAACACCTAATGATCATGGCAGAAAATGACTGAAATAGGTGATCATGGGCAAAATACATTATTACCCATTTTGGCCTTGATAATGGCAGAAAACAGACCCCACCTAGTGATCATGGGCAGAATGGGTGATCATTCATTTTGCCCATAATTACCCATTTCCACCATTATCATCCATTTCGCCCATGATCACCCATTTTCATGAGAGTCGGCCAGACAGAGAAAATATATACTGCCACCTGGCAGAATCGAACCAGTGACACCAGCATTACTTTGTAAGCCAATGCAGAAGCTCGGGCCGCAACATAACCACTGTACCAAAGTGCCATATAACATGTTAGTGTACACAGTACAATATATTCCCTTGCCTCCACAGCTAATTCAGGGAAAACCTGCATCCCCCCAGCCTTGGCTAGTGTTTTTATCAGTCAGAACATTAACCAATAAGTCCTCTCTACCATATAGATCCCTCTCTCTGTGTTTTAGAAGGCAGAAAAAAATTGAGTCTTATGATCTTCTATTTTCTTCCATTTTCTCCCATGCTCAGTGATCAAAATCATTTCGGCTCATTTTCTCCCATGCTCATTGCTCAAAATCATTTTCCTCCATTTTCTTTCATGCTCATAGACCAAAATCATGCTGGTGCATTATTTTACATGATATAGATCAAAATAGATAATAATACATGCTCAATAGGTGCATGATTTGCTGATGCATGGTCTATATAGACCATGGTTTGGAAAATGTGTAAGTGTTGCGGTGATCTTGCTGAGACTTGACTGAAGAGTCAAAGGTAAGGTACGAGACGGACACGCGTACGTATAAAAAAGGCGTGTATTAAATATGGTATAAGGAAATGGGCCGTTACACTGGGATAATCCTTCATGTAGAGACCATGAAGAGCAGGGTAATCAGAAATCGTTAAACGTGATATACCGACCGGCGTTCCTTCTGAAGCGACCTGGGCACAGCTTCCTCACCATCTTTGCCACCCTTTTTGCCATGTTTGCTACCCTTTTTGCCACCACCGTTGTTGTTAGCTGGAATCGAAGCACCGTCAGCTACTACCCCTATTTTCGCCGCTTTAAAAAAGAAAGAACGTACATTGTCCACATTGCTGCTTTCTTACTGCCTGTTCTGCCTTAATCCCATCGGCTGGACAATTCCGAATTTTGGTGCAGTGGTCGATATGTTTTGCGAAATCCTCTGCCGCGCAAAGGCAATTCCAATCATCTCTGTGTTGTTACGATGAGATGGCACAGGTAGCACCAAGAGACACAGAGACGAAGACGCACATAGCTTTGCAGTGGAGATCAGCAAGCCAATCTCTCTTGCACTGGTTGACACAGTTCTGACCAGGGTAGTCTTCTTTCTTGTTATCTAGGATAAGTCAGATCATAAACAGGATTCTGTTGCAAAAAGGTGCTTGCATTCATAACAGGTTTCCTCGTGATCTTTCATATGTTTATTGTATTCTTCCTTGGTACAATGCTTGGCATGGGCTTCATTTTGCCCATAATTACCCATTTCCACCATTATCATCCATTTCGCCCATGATCACCCATTTTCATGAGAGTCGGCCAGACAGAGAAAATATATACTGCCACCTGGCAGAATCGAACCAGTGACACCAGCATTACTTTGTAAGCCAATGCAGAAGCTCGGGCCGCAACATAACCACTGTACCAAAGTGCCATATAACATGTTAGTGTACACAGTACAATATATTCCCTTGCCTCCACAGCTAATTCAGGGAAAACCTGCATCCCCCCAGCCTTGGCTAGTGTTTTTATCAGTCAGAACATTAACCAATAAGTCCTCTCTACCATATAGACCCCTCTCTCTGTGTTTTAGAAGGCAGAAAAAAATTGGGTCTTATGATTATCTATTTTCTTCCATTTTTGCCTATAATTAGTGACCGAAATCATTTCTGCCCATTTTCTCCCATTTTCTTTCACAATCATTGACCAAAATCATTTTTGTCTATTATTGTACATGGTATAGACCAAAATAGATTATCATCCATGCTCATTAACTGCATGATTTGCTGATGTCAGGTTCAGCATGAAGGAAATAAATATTATATTATGTGGGCAGGCAGGA
>LATX02000056.1:0-16937 GCA_001466705.2 Moniliophthora roreri | reverse complement strand
AGTAATGTACTCTCCCCCTGCTGCTCGTACCCAACTTTCTCCTTGTAGGCCTTCAGAAGCTTAAACAGCTTCTTTTGATCCTCAGAATGGTCTGAATTGCCACCTGTCATCTTGGCGAAGAGACTGCAACTGTTATAGGTGGGTTTTCGGTCTTCAAAGACCTCCCAATGCACCTCGGCGAAGCTTCTTTCCAGCCATCTAGCTGTGTTTGAGCTGTATGGTTGACAGCAGGTGTCACACCAACAAAACAGTGCTTCACTGAGCCATCGGACGTCTTGAAGTTCATGTGACGTGACTCAAAATTAATGTTTTTGATAGTTGTACCATTGCTGCTGACCGTAAGACCTGGTTTCTTGGTTAGGTTTTGCTCAACATGAGATAGTAGATATGTACCTGTGCAGTCACTGATGTTCTCTGCCATCTGAGCCTGTCCTGCTACTCCACCCTCAAGGACAATTCTTCCAACAGACTGAACACAGAAACTCCCATCAACCTCCACACCAAATGCATTAGCAACCATCTGAATGACTTCTTGTATGTGTTCAACACCAACTTCAGCACTGACAAGGTCCCGTATCAACATACGACATGACTCAGTGATTTCTCCCTTTTCTTTGACAGCCCAGGTATTGACTTTCGCCTTTTCTAGTGCTAATTGAATTGCCTTCTCCTTCTGCACATCAAAACGTGCAACTCACCCATTTGATTTGACACTATCTGAGAGGGAAAGTACCTGTAGTTGAAGCTCTACAAGGAGAGACCATCACATCTCCCTATGTGGGAGTGGCAGTGCTATTGTTCCCACACTTTGGTCCCTGCCAATTGCCAGTCACCACTATATGATGACCATTTCATATCAGAATGATACAGTGTTATACAGTGTTGTCATTGAGGTAGTGCAATGTTGTCAGATAACCATGCAGTTAGGTACATCCCTGATATGTATCCTACACCAGTAGTAGTGATAGATGCATTAAAAACTATATTAGTAGTACACAAAATACAGACTACCAGCTATGACCAATGATATACATGAGTATTACAGTGAGCTATGCCCATCCTACCCATCCTACATCTAGGCAGTGACTTGTGCCATTCAGTCTTGCATCTTGAAGCTCAGAGGTGCCAGGCTATATGGTAGCTAGGGAAGAGACAATTGTTAGAATTAGGTGAAGGGCAGGGATTTTGCACATGTACCACACATACTACATCTGCTGAGCATGATATGAGAGGTTTAACACTACCGTTCTGGAAAACATTATTAGCTAGATGACCTGGTATAAAGAAAATATGTACATACTGGGAGGCTCCAAAGACTAAAGGTTGCAACAAACTTTCTCAATGATGGTAGCAACAGTAACAAATGGTGCCATCTATAGATATTATTTGTCAGTTCCATACAACTTGTGTGAACATATTAACATACCTCAGAGTAGCAGTTGCATTGGAGAGTAGTGCCTAGTCAAGTAGAGGGAAATGCCTGGGAAACAAGGACTAGAATAGAGGAAAGAGGGATGGTGGTTCAGGTTTGAAGTACCCATCTCAAAAGTTCCACATTTTATTCCTAGAAACCCAAGTAAATGAACAATCAGCACAATGGATCCTGGAATGTGCCAGTGGCTGTGTTCCACTTGGGTCCCTGTCCTGCAACAGGTAATGTATTTTGGCAATTCCAATTGTGAGCAATTTGTGAAAGCAATGTGAAAGAAAGGTTCACCTGCAAAAAGTACATAGCATTGTAATAGGGTTATAACCCTCATAATGCATTACAAGTCCTATAATTATTAGTAACCCTGTTATATGCCAAGTCAAATATGATAACTTAATTGTAATCTAGTTATAATGTAGTTATAATGTACCATAATAATTACAGACCTCATAATAATTGTGATTGGTTGCAGCACTATTACAACCTAAAGATGACATTACAACCACATTATAACTCTAGTGGTCCATCCATGTAGGCTAGAAAACCACTCAGCAATCACTCTGAACAGGAAAATGAATGCAAAAGACTATATTTCTGAGTAAATGACTATAATACATTGAATATTACATAGGTACCCTACAAGCACCATATGGCCCATGCCACCCACCTCCCACTCCCTCTAACCCAGCTTCTGTGCACTTCTCAAGCCTGCCAATATTGAATGGGATCAGGTTCTGTAGATGAAGACTGGGTAGAGAACTTACTGGGTAGTATTGATCACTGCATATAAACCCAGTGAGTGACAAAGTTGTTAAGAGCAAACTACCTGTGCAAAGTGAATATTCAGCATAAAATATTAGACAAGAACAAACTTACAACTTGGTGACTCAATATTCTTGGGGTGGGGGGTGTNACCCTTCCTCTTGTCCTTGTGATGGAATACAGCACCAGCTAACTCTGTCAGCTTTATAGCGCCACCCTTCGATACAGCCACAGCCCGAGTGGCGGCTTCAGATGACCCTGACTCTGCAGCTGCCCTATTGTCCCGATTCATCAACTTGCATGGTGGTTTCTCCCTCTCATTCTCCTTCCACCACTCCTCTATGGATTGAACCGCTCCTTTGAATGCATTCATTTCCTTGTGCATTCCACACCCAACCCATAGGAACAGCTTTGAAGCTGCCCTTTCCTTTTCAGAAAGTAAATTAAACCTTTCCTTTCCAAGCCTTTTGCAGAACTCTAAGTATGCATTGTCATTTTGTAGTTTCTGCTCGTTGTGGGTGAGACCCAGCCATGCCGTAAACCCTCCTGCCTTGTCAACCGCATCCCAGTAAATCTCCATCAAGAGTGGGAGTGCTTCTTCCAGTGTCATATCAAGTAATGTACTCTCCCCCTGCTGCTCGTACCCAACTTTCTCCTTGTAGGCCTTCAGAAGCTTAAACAGCTTCTTTTGATCCTCAGAATGGTCTGAATTGCCACCTGTCATCTTGGCGAAGAGACTGCAACTGTTATAGGTGGGTTTTCGGTCTTCAAAGACCTCCCAATGCACCTCGGCGAAGCTTCTTTCCAGCCATCTAGCTGTGTTTGAGCTGTATGGTTGACAGCAGGTGTCACACCAACAAAACAGTGCTTCACTGAGCCATCGGACGTCTTGAAGTTCATGTGACGTGACTCAAAATTAATGTTTTTGATAGTTGTACCATTGCTGCTGACCGTAAGACCTGGTTTCTTGGTTAGGTTTTGCTCAACATGAGATAGTAGATATGTACCTGTGCAGTCACTGATGTTCTCTGCCATCTGAGCCTGTCCTGCTACTCCACCCTCAAGGACAATTCTTCCAACAGACCGAACACAGAAACTCCCATCAACCTCCACACCAAATGCATTAGCAACCATCCGAATGACTTCTTGTATGTGTTCAACACCAACTTCAGCACTGACAAGGTCCCGTATCAACATACGACATGACTCAGTGATTTCTCCCTTTTCTTTGACAGCCCAGGTATTGACTTTCGCCTTTTCTAGTGCTAATTGAATTGCCTTCTCCTTCTGCACATCAAAACGTGCAACTCACCCATTTGATTTGACACTATCTGAGAGGGAAAGTACCTGTAGTTGAAGCTCTACAAGGAGAGACCATCACATCTCCCTATGTGGGAGTGGCAGTGCTATTGTTCCCACACTTTGGTCCCTGCCAATTGCCAGTCACCATTATCAGATCCTGCACCCAGTGTAACAATTGATCCAGCAGCCTTAATGATCAGACATGATAATGGACCCAATGTGGTGGACCTAGACTTGAGATTGTAAGAGTCTATTGTAAGATGAGTTGTGAACAGTGTACCTTCTTTTAGATGGCATCTGAGCACTGGCATTATCAAGGGCATGTTGACAGCTTGACAGACATTGTTGGTGTGCAGCATATTGTTGGTGAGGGTGGTGACATGGCATATGACATTAGTGATATTGACAACATGTCAAAGTGTTGGCAACAGCATTGAGGAATATTGTTGAGGATGCTGTTGGCATTGAGCATGTTGTTGGTGGCAGTGAGGGTGGTGATGTGGCACATGTGTTGGTCATTTTACTGGCAGTGATGTGTCAAACAGCATTGAGGAACATTCTTGAACTTGTTAGTATTGAGAATGTTGTTGGCATCAAGAACATTGTTGGTATTATCAGTAGTAGGGGATGTCAGTGGGGGGAACAATGATGGAGAAAACAATGGTGGGAACAATAGCCAGGACAACAATAGTGGTGGTTAAGAAGAAAGAAGTGGAGTTTGAAAATTTGCTCTGTGTCAGAATTTAAGGACCACTTTGGAGAGGTCTTCAAGCACATGATTGCCCAATTTATTTTGTTTTCCTTGCCTGATAGTGATGCTGCATCACCCATGCAACCCCTTATATTCCAATGGTATGCTACATAACACAATATAATGCCTGGAATTCAACATAATGTGTGCAACTCAATATAACACTTGAAATGCAATATATTATAATATAACATCTGCAATGTGTTGTAATGCCCTGCAATTGTTACAAGATGTTATGATAGGTATGTAACTTAGTTATATTACTATAAAATAATTACAGCTCATTCTAACTATGCTACATCTACCTAGAATAATTACAGACCATTTCATTGCCCTGTAACCCATTGTAGTGGCCTGTTGATTTTTGTGATGAATTCTGTAGTGTGGGAAATNTTTGTTAGATTATATCTCAGGTATCATAGCAAAGTGTAGGGGATACAAGTGTTATTATTCATCTGTGATACAGACAGTACCATACAGAGACTAACAAAATCAGAATAAGAAACCTTTTAAGCCTCATTGTGAGACAATATGATCTGGTCAAATGATTAGCTCAAGTATATTCATCAAAAGAAGAATAATGGAAACAGACCTTGCAAGTGTGACATTGCCCAATAATTTGTCTAAGATAAGACTAGTGGAAAAATACCCAAAAGATAACCTCCAAAAGTCTAACTCAGGTTGTTGTGCAAGTGTGGATCAGCATAATTAGAGTTACTGCACTTAGAATGTCAACTAAACTCTTAGCTAGGTTGATTCTCTCTTATTGAAGTAATCTACTTCAAGGTGTTCACCTCCAGAGGATTATATATGGTTTCAAAAGGGTTTATATCACAAACACACACACAAAACACAAAGAACACAGTGCACAAAGCACAAACACAAGAGCTACAGTCCCATACAAAGACTCAATAGCCGATATAGCCTGACCCTATGGAGTTCAAGACTTTCTTAAGACAACTACAGCACACAGTGTACTGGAAAAGGTCCTAGACCAATTTCTACAAAGAGCTCAGTGCGCACACCTCTTGCTAAGACTCTAAGTGTGTCACAACCTGATACACAACACAGGCTACACTCCAAGTGCCCAAGGCTCCTTCTTGGTGTAAAAGTGCTACAATACACTTAAGATGTTATTCTTAGTCTCTTATGATGCAAGTTCATTATCAGATTCTATCTCTCTAGAGTCACTCAGGACCAATCTCCAGGGCCTGAAGTGAGGAAGCAAAACTGGAATGGCACACAAATTTATATGCCAAACAAACTCTTCATGTATTCACAATCAGAGGGGACAGAGTTACTTGAGTATGTACAAATATCTAGCTGTCCTTATATATGGTCCACAGAATATATCTACAGAAAAATATAAATAATGTCTGATAATTCAGGAAAGGATAAATGAGTGACTGAGATACTAAAAGAGGGAATATTCAGATGTCATGGAGTCTGGCCATTAGGGTATCTGACCATATTCATGTGGGTATCTATGTTTCCAGGCATTCTGGACTCTATAATTTGTATTTTCTCTTTTCTAAGTTGGGTATCTATGAGCAGATGGCTGTATCTGTCCTGTCTCTTTACATCATTTCCCTTTCTAGTATCTGCACATTGGCAGAGGCCTAGATGCCAAAGTTTCCAAGGTCAGAACATACTGTTACTGTTTCTATCTCCTTTGACAATGCACACTCAGTCTTATTTAGAACTTCTTGTGCATTAGATATTCTTCATATGTCTTGTTGTATCTGTCTATAGGTAGTGGATGTCCTTCAGAAGTGATTTCTGTCTTTCTGAGATGACTTTGTATCTAGTTAGCTTATTGCATATTGTTTAGCTGCTGGTAAATTCTTTATTAAAAGATCACCTGCTTTGACTCTAATCCGTATATTGACTTCAGAGGAGGATTGTTCTATGATCATTCCTGTTCTATGTTGTCTTTCTGTTTTGATGTCTCCTCTAAGTACCTCTGTACTGTTTGACTGCAGATTGCACT
The DNA here is from genome assembly GCA_001466705.2 of Moniliophthora roreri. Lineage (NCBI taxonomy): Eukaryota > Fungi > Basidiomycota > Agaricomycetes > Agaricales > Marasmiaceae > Moniliophthora > Moniliophthora roreri. The sequence continues at coordinate 10,703 of LATX02000056.1, read as the reverse complement.
TTGCAGATGTCATAGGAAGGTAAAGTAGAAATTAAAATCCCATTGATAGTACTTTGAGAGCTTAGTTAACTAGCCAATGCATTTATTAGGCCTTAGTTAGGTTCTCTACAGATTTCGGGAGTGATCTGTTTTGGATCTGATACATAGATAAGTCAGAAAGTACAGCTTCGACACCTCTGTATAGCATATCATATAGCTCTNCGATATAGCCTGACCCTATGGAGTTCAAGACTTTCTTAAGACAACTACAGCACACAGTGTACTGGAAAAGGTCCTAGACCAATTTCTACAAAGAGCTCAGTGCGCACACCTCTTGCTAAGACTCTAAGTGTGTCACAACCTGATACACAACACAGGCTACACTCCAAGTGCCCAAGGCTCCTTCTTGGTGTAAAAGTGCTACAATACACTTAAGATGTTATTCTTAGTCTCTTATGATGCAAGTTCATTATCAGATTCTATCTCTCTAGAGTCACTCAGGACCAATCTCCAGGGCCTGAAGTGAGGAAGCAAAACTGGAATGGCACACAAATTTATATGCCAAACAAACTCTTCATGTATTCACAATCAGAGGGGACAGAGTTACTTGAGTATGTACAAATATCTAGCTGTCCTTATATATGGTCCACAGAATATATCTACAGAAAAATATAAATAATGTCTGATAATTCAGGAAAGGATAAATGAGTGACTGAGATACTAAAAGAGGGAATATTCAGATGTCATGGAGTCTGGCCATTAGGGTATCTGACCATATTCATGTGGGTATCTATGTTTCCAGGCATTCTGGACTCTATAATTTGTATTTTCTCTTTTCTAAGTTGGGTATCTATGAGCAGATGGCTGTATCTGTCCTGTCTCTTTACATCATTTCCCTTTCTAGTATCTGCACATTGGCAGAGGCCTAGATGCCAAAGTTTCCAAGGTCAGAACATACTGTTACTGTTTCTATCTCCTTTGACAATGCACACTCAGTCTTATTTAGAACTTCTTGTGCATTAGATATTCTTCATATGTCTTGTTGTATCTGTCTATAGGTAGTGGATGTCCTTCAGAAGTGATTTCTGTCTTTCTGAGATGACTTTGTATCTAGTTAGCTTATTGCATATTGTTTAGCTGCTGGTAAATTCTTTATTAAAAGATCACCTGCTTTGACTCTAATCCGTATATTGACTTCAGAGGAGGATTGTTCTATGATCATTCCTGTTCTATGTTGTCTTTCTGTTTTGATGTCTCCTCTAAGTACCTCTGTACTGTTTGACTGCAGATTGCACTTTGCAGATGTCATAGGAAGGTAAAGTAGAAATTAAAATCCCATTGATAGTACTTTGAGAGCTTAGTTAACTAGCCAATGCATTTATTAGGCCTTAGTTAGGTTCTCTACAGATTTCGGGAGTGATCTGTTTTGGATCTGATACATAGATAAGTCAGAAAGTACAGCTTCAACACCTCTGTATAGTGTATCATATAGCTCTTTGTACTTTCCAATGTACCATAGCTTCTCTAAGGCAATGACTAGCAGTCTGGTCTCACTCTAGTCCTTATTACCTGTTATCTTGTGTCATATTAAAGTGTTCCAATTCAAAAGTAGTGTAAAATGAATAAAAGTGGGTCTTTTCTAGGTTTGACATGTTATCTCCCCTCAACTAAAAGAGAATTGTCCCCAATCTACTTCTTGCTAAGACATAGCAACACAGGATTCTTTAAGGAAGGACTTTCTGGGTACAAACTAACCATCCATGAAAAGGTAATTTTATTCTGAGTGCAACTGGGTCATCTCTGGGTACTGCTACATCACAGTCTTCATGACTTAGTCATTTCATCAATTCTTTTACAGTCCCATCAAAATGTGTAGGCATTAGTACATAGCATGTTTGATTAGTGCCCATACTTCTTCTGGTAATCTACAGCATCAGTATGCTTCTTTCCTAGATCTTCACTGATCAGTGAATCCTTTTGAACACGACTACTCTTCTTTTCACTATGTACGAGGTGTTCTTTTTATGCTATCAATACAAAGGAAATACACTTAGAATACTGCTATATTATTTGCTTCCAGACAACACTCAGAAAATTCTATTAGTTTCAAGTTATCATCACATATTGAAAACAGCAAGCATACTCTGGATTTTAATTTCCAGAAGAGTCTGTGTTTTTTAATAATTTTACAATAATAAAATTATGGAATTATCCTTTAATTTTCTGGTTACCAATATAATAAATTTTCTGCCTTATAAAATAGTAAGAAAACATTTAGAAAACAAATATAAGATTTTGAATTTTATATTAAAGGAAACATGTTAAATACAAAAGGAAAACTATATGAAAACTATCTAAGAACTGCTTTAAAATACAGTGTTTTCACATGATTTTCCTACTATTTTCCTAGTGTTTTCCTAGTGTTTTCTCTGATTTTCCCACAATAGAAAATATGGAATTTTTATCTTATCTTATCAGCATTTTCTGAGGATTTTCAACCAGAGAAAATTTAATGTTTTCTCAGTATGGATATTATTCTAATATATTGTATTATCTATTAATTCTCAGAATTTGAAAATTCTGTATTTTTTCCTGCTGAAAATTTAGTATTCTCCAGGCATATTCTTGTTGAGAGGATATAATTTAAATTTAGAATTTATATATAGTTNACCATGACCACAATGAATCCCCTCAAGGTGTGGAGCATTTACTTCAATCCACTTATATTTACTTGTAGATTACTCATGAGTACTTTACTGTTACTTGAATTAGCATAAGTAATGTCAAGTAATGTTACTTAGGTCCCATTACTTGAAAATGTCGTGGCCCACATGGCACTATTATATAAAGTGTAAGACCATTGCTTCAATGCAGGAAGTGCAGAATTGTGGAGGCAGAGAGTGGGTACTTGTTGAGTGCTCAAGACTTAAATGTGGGTCAGTGCTCAGTGAGCCAGCTCCTTTTTGCTCATGGATTAAGGCAAGGAGAGTATATAAACAGAGAAAATGTCTTGAAACTAAATGATACCAGATACGTGATGGATCCCAACACTAATACCAATGTTCCCTTTATAATACTCTGCATGGTACAGTACACTGCTCTCTACTATAGTGCCAACAAATTATTATAGAGATGAGTGGTTTTGAGGCAACAAGGGAAGTGATTGAGCTATCCTGAGGAAGAACACCTGCTGGAGCACCACCAAACAGAATACATCTATTGAAATTATTATATGGAGGGTTGAAGTGCTGAAGACTGAAAAATAACTTCTTCAAGCTACTGATGTGCATTTGGTGATCCATCTAGATGAAGACTGGAGAAAGGGACATGAATGAATGTCCAAGGTGGACACAAATGGTGTATTGGTGCCAATAGTGTGTGTGAAATTATGTCTGTGTAACAAAGCATTCAATGTCTATGAATCTTCATGGCCAGTGGGAAACAAGAGTCACTAACAAAGGTGAAAATGATATCACAAATGAAAAGGCATTGTTCCTCATACTACATATTTCTGGGCTTCAAGTATCTGTGGTATAAGGACCTATCACACAGTGGACAGTGGCAATTGAAGAAAAAAGGCACTGCCCAAGGGTATGAAGGGACAAGAACATGAGAAAAAAGGAATATGTACTCCAATCCCAATCACAACTACAACAATACTATTCCAGAAGCTATGGCTGTCTGAAACTCATATTCCCTTTCTGCACAACACCTGTAGTTGTAAAAAAAAATTCATTTGGCTGGGGTTGTAGAGGCACAATGTGACAATGATAGACAATAAGTAGCCAAGCTGAATAGAGGATAAGTAATTATAAAATTTTCAATAGATCAGAATGCATCTGAGCATTGCATTTCAACATGTGGGATGAAAACAATGATAAGGGCAGCCAGAACAATGACAAAGGCTGTGTGAATAACAGTTGTCATGGCAGACTGGAGCTAAGTTATTGACACCAGCAGCAAGCTCTGATAGAAAGGCCATGTGGGACTTGATGGACTTGAGGATGATGAAAGCAAAGTTGTTGAAAGATTGGACTTAGCAGATAGAGCTTACAGTTATAAGGAACAAAATCTGTTTTGAGTTCAATAGCATGATCATATGTCCTGGAAGAGGGGAAATGTTCAGATTTCCCTTTTTTGAACTGATTCCAATACCCTTGGAGATAAGGTGGGATTAAATCATCGATATTCTTCTTTGTTTCTTCTTTATGGTGTGCTAGTTCTTGTGATGTCATTGTTTTTGCTCTGATGAGTATTTCAGCGGGGGTGGTATCTAGTACTCCTATGAATCATTTGATGTGAATTTTCCTTTTCAGGGAGAACTCTATTTCTCCCGTTTCCCAGTTGATTTTGGGATTATGGGCTCTTAACCAAGGAAGTCCCAAGATTATCTCCTCTTCTCCAATTCCCAAAATAAGGAAGTTTTCTTTAAACTCCTTCCCTTGGATCTGAAATTCAATTTCGACTGTATGAGATATCCAAGTGGTTTTGTTAGAGGTTCCATCCACATTGAACACCTTTATTCATTCTGGAAGTTTCTCCCATTTCTTCTCTAACCTTCTAGCCAACAGAGGGCTAATAAACCTTCCTCCTGCTCCAGAGTCTAAGAGTGCTTGTGCTTCGACATTTTGACTTCCTACTTTGTACTGCAAGGGAAGATGCATAGAATTCCAATCAATCTTAGCTAGTACAAAGTGTGAAATGGTTACGGGCCATCGTTCTCTTCTGCCGCTTTAAAAACCTGTTTGTTCCATAAGGTCCAAAAGTTGATTCTTTTCTTCATCTGTTTGTTCATTCACTAGTGCCTGGATCTTTGCAAACCTTTCTTCTTTCATCAACTTCCTTGATTCCTCCTTCCTTGGCCCTTCCTTCTTTGCTCCATCTGGACAATCTCTCACTACATATGAGGTGTTCTTTTTATACTATTAATACAAAGGAAATACACCCAGAATACTGCTATATAATTTGCTTCCAGACAACACTCAGAAAATTCTATTAGTTTCAAGTTGTCATCACATATTGAAAACAGCAAGCATACTCTGGATTTTAATTTCCAGAAGAGTCTGTGTTTTTTTATTATTTTATGATAATGAAATTATAGAATTATTCTTTAATTTTCTAATTACAAATATACTAAATTTTCTGCCTTATAAAATAGTGAGAAAACATTTAGAAAATAAATATAAGATTTTGAATTTTATATCAAAGGAGATATGTTAAATACAAAAGGAAAACTATATAAAAACTATCTAAAAAGTGCTTTAAGGTATAGTGTTTTCACATAATTTTCCTACCATTTTCCTAGTGTTTTCTCTGACTTTCCCACAATAGAAAATGTGGAATTTTTATCTTATCTTATCAGCATTTTCTGAGGATTTTCAACCAGAGAAAATTTAATGTTTTCTCAGTATGGAAATTATTCTAATATATTGTATTATCTATTAATTCTCAGAATTTGAAAATTCCATATCTTTTGCTGCTGAAAATTTAGTATTCTCCAGGCATATTCTTGTTGAGAGGACATAATTGAAATTTAGAATCTATATCTAGTTTTATGAAAATTCTCTTTGCAAGAAGATTAAGTGTTTTCTCAATCAGAAAACCATGTTAAAAGAACACCTCATACGTAGTGTCTGATGTGATGTCTGCTTCTGCCACATTGGAAGCAAAGTCCTTTGGCCATGTATTCCTTCCTATCAGCTTCTGTGATCTTCTTTACTGCTGTTTCTTCTTTCTTTCAAAAGGCTCATCAGGTCTTTCCTCTATTATCGTCATCCCAAGTCCTTCCATATTCCATTGCTTGTTTGTAGCTTTCGTCGAAGAGGATGGCCATGTTCATCCATTCCTTTATAGTTTCTGGCTTTCCTTCTGGTTGTGTCATGATCTTCAGCACAAGACTTTTGGGTAGTCCTCGTTTGAATGCTATGATTTGGGCTGCATCATTGTATCCTGTCTGTTTGGTGAGATATATAAACTGGTACATATATTTGTCAGCCCTTTCCTTCATCTTTAAGTCCCTGAGCTTTAGTTGGGCTTCTAGAGCTGTATCCAATGGTTCGAAGGATAGTTTGAACTCTTCAATAAATTTGGTCCAGGTGACCTTCTTGGCTTCAGGATCTCTTGCTAATAGTAAATCTGACTTCTCATTCTTCCAGAATTCTCCTGGTCTGTCCGTCATGTATGAAAGCAGGAAAAGCTTCTTTGTCCTGTCATCAGTGAAGGTTTTAGAGTTGAGGGCAATGTACAGAAGGACTTCTCTGAGGAATTTCTTGGCTTCTTTTCATTGTCCCATAAATGCCCTGGGTAATGCTGCCTTGACTTCTTTTCCGGTTTCTATTACTTGTACAGGAACTATAGTGCCTATCTTTGTTTCCTCTGCTTCCAACTCCATTTTCAGCCTGCTTCCTGATGGCTTCTTATCTTCAGCCATTTCTTTAATCTGGGGTTGTTTCTTCAGTCAGAGGCTGTTCTTTAGTGCGGTGAGAAGTTTCTCAAATGGGTCTTGTTCCTCCGCTGATGATGGTGAGGTAATAGATGTATCCAAGTCTTCTTTCTTCAATATACGCTGAGAGGTATCATCTCCAAAGTCTCTCTCTTCTGATCCAGCTGTGGTGGATAAGGAGGTCAAGGTTCTCTTTGTTTCCATTGGTTCTTCAGCAGTCCTGATTAGAAGACAACTCTCCAGCAATGGCAATTGTGAGAGGGTCAGGAGCTCTCTGTGGGATGCTCTGGTTAATGGTGGGATCACTTGTCCACCAGGATTTGATATTGATTGGGTTTGTAGTCTATGCCTCCATTCTTCTGCCTCTGCTATGTCTTGTTCGAGTTGCCATTCTATCCTTGGGGGTGCTGTGGCTCTTTCTTGCATATGATGCCTAAACCTCAAGAGGTTGGCAATTGATCAGCTTGACCTTGTGTTACATTACTTGCACAGCAACATTACTACTATCTCAACAAGAGGCAAGTCAAGGTAGACTCAAGTTCAAGTTTGAGTTCATTCAACTGATGTTGAAGTTCAGAGGTCCTTCGATCATTGCTTTAAACACAAGTTATTATTAACTAGGTCAAGCTAGAGATCCTGTCTCTAGTTGAGCGCTTAAATAGATACAACTGGTCTCATACTACTACATTCATATATAGTGACTAGTTCAGTGATTGGTAATAAATAGCAATAGCATCAGCATATACAAGTACATTGAGAAGAAAAAAAGGAGCAGGGATAGTGTATGTGTCTGATAAAACAAGAAGCATGTGTTTAAGAGAAGAAAAGGAGGCTGGGAAGGTGTAATAAGTCCGATGGAAAGGGAAGCATAGAGAAGAAGAATGGGGGAACATAACAAAGCGTGTCTAGTGTCTCGCACTGCCTGGAGCATGAGAACTATACCCGACATGCCTCTGATGGACTTTACAATGTGCAAAGGGTAATAGAAGACATATAATAGAGGTATTCAAGTGTAATTGAATGCTTTTCATCCCAGAAAATGTATCCATAGAATAATTGCTCACTCACACAATGATTTCCCTACTTGACACATAATCTTCCACTTTATCATTTCATCCTGAGCCCACAAGCCCATATATACCTTCAAAAATTATTTACTCTACCTCCACATATGCATCAGAGCCACCTCACATTGTCACAGCCATCTGAAGGGACATTAACTCATTGGTGGAACCCAGTGTTGGCAAAGACTACTTTCCAAGAACCATGGGAAAACAGTGTTCACATGTCTTTTCTCCCAACTGCAACCAACACAAATCATGGGGAGTGATTCCTAACATCTTCAAGGACAATCAAGAAACATTTACAATCTTGAAGGATAACTAATTTGAGGGTCAGGGTACAGTTAAGTAAATTAGAGTAACAGTAAAGTAACATAAGTAACATTACTTGACCCATTACTTGAATTTGTATATGCCTGTGCCATGTAGTATCCAGTCACATACATATCCAGTATTGCGGCACATTTCACTAAAGGGAACCTGTGGATACAGTGAAATGTCATTGAAAGGTGAGAAACTCATCACACTTCTGAAAATTCTGCAACACCACAGAGTGTTTGCAATATTATGGTCAAAGTAAAACTAAATATTTAAAGAGAAGGTACCAAGAGTGACCAGGAGAATTTTGGAAGCAGTAGGGGGCTGGGAATGTGGCAGTTCTGGTTGAAGTACCGTTCAAGGCACAACTTGTGCTGACTATTACTGTGATTAATGCATGATAATATCTTTAAACAGGACCATCAGGTCTCCGGCTTCCCCCTGCATCCAAAGTTCCTGGAAACATTCTAAATACACCATCCAATGTTTCTTTGCAGTTATTCNCGACAAGAGAGCTGAGTGAAAATGACCGGTGATGACAACGACCTGGCCTGAAATTCATTATGAGCGATGAGATTTTTGAGGGATTGGTACGCACCTAAAATTTCCCTAACATGAACGACGGCGACGGCGGCTTCTGGCAACGATGACGGGGCAATCAGAACGATGACGAAGCCCGTGTGAAAGATGGCGAGACCGACGATGACGCACTAACGCCGATGTCGAGCTCCGGATCCATCCGGCATATGGGTCTTGCACGACTTGGAGGGACCTAGGGAAAGATCTTGAAAAATCTCTGGAAATAAATCCAGAGATGTTGAAGAGCTTTGGTCCCCGGGTGGTTTTTCCACAAATTGGGCGGCGTCATCCAGTCGGATCATGCCCACTAATTTGTGGAACCATAGGTGAAAACTGTTGAAGCGGAAGGCTTACGTGCCGTTGGAGGCTATTGGCTGAGGCCGCCGCTTATATTCTGAGGCCACCGCTTATATTCTGAGGCCGCCGCTTATATTCTGAGGCCGCCGCTTATATTCTGAGGCGCGCTCGGTTTTGCAGTCATGCCATGCGACTTCTCGTGCCCAGAGTTCCAGACCTCTGATGAGCTCAAATCAAGGTCCTCCGAGGTCCTAGCACGATGTCCCTCAACCTCTTGTTCTGAGGTCAAACTGACATCTGACCACTTTGGTGGTGTAGCGGAGTGTCCACAGCTTGGCAGAACATCCGAAGCATGGAACCAGTCCCCAATCGCAAACGCGGGTAGTAGCGCCCATCCGCGGGTGACGGATGTGGTTTGCAATCCACGGATGGCGGATTGTGCCCTGCACGACAATCGAACCTGAAACCGATCCCTAATGGAGGCTTGCGGTAGTTTCGTCAAAGGTATAAAAAGGCTACTCTCGACGATGAATATTACCCAGCTGACTAGCGTTGTAGCCAAGGTGAGCAGAATCGATTTCTTCCTTGATCCCGGTCGTCTGACACCATCTTCCACTTGACAGCATGTTTAAGTCCAAAGCATTTTTTGCATTCGCCCTGGCTCTTGTCAGTGTCGTCCAGATCGTCGATGGCAAAGACCCCAACCCTCCCCCTGCCAAGGGGCCCAACCCCCCACCCCCTGCCAAAGATCAGCCTGCCAAAAACCCCAATGGAGTGATCACAAACAAACAGAGCTGCACCGATGTCAAATGTGTTGTCACGCCTGACTACCATGTGACTGGACCCGACCACCAATATCGGAAGAGGTGGTGGTACGATCAGCAAGAACATATGTGGCGTCAAACTGAGGGCGCTGATTGCTACATTAAACCCGACGGATATATCCATATCGGCTGTGACGCGGCGTACCTGTGGATCGAGTACGACGATGGAAAGATTTTCAAAGTCGATTCCTTCAACCCTGAACACTGCTGCCTTCCCGACTACTATTACGATAAAATCAAGAAAGTCAGTTCTAGACCATGGGGGAACAAGAAACAAGGATGAGAGGGATTGGGGCTTGGGATGCAGAGTAGGACTTGGGATTCAGACAATGATCGGCTTAGTTATGTGCAGGATGTTTATTGATGGATCTAAATAAATTAAATCCGGCGTTTCCTGACAATGACCGACGACTTTAAGTTATTGGGTGGCGGAGGACCCCCGGTTATCGCCCAAATGCCTGATCCAGCTGGCCGAGGATTTGTCCGGATCCAAAAAAAGGAAATCACTGTCCGGACAGCGCCTCAAGCATCCTTAANTCATGTCCTTCGCCGAGCCTCTGTGGTAAGAACCTCAACCTTCATTCCAGACAGCGATGCAAAGGTGATAAGTTAGTTTGGTAATAGCTGTGGGACAAATGAACAGCAACTTACACTAGGCATGTCCATCAGATAAAGACTTCCATCATCGAGAAAGTCGATAAGAGGTCTATCTGTCATCACGAGAGATACTAGTATCTGCTGCGAGAGGGAAATGTACTGGAAAGCCACGTGCTCGGATGCAGCCAATCAAATTACTTGTCGACCTTCAACGGTACGTTCCTCCAGCTCCAATGATCATGCTCATTCAGGAGTCAGAATAACGCAATGAGGTATTCCATTGATTGGAACGCAAGCCTCAGAAACCAAGACTTGGAAATTGCTTTCGGGCCTTTACGCTACTTTTACAAGATGCTCTACGTATATCCAGCCGTACCGGCTCAGTCATGAAATTTCCAGGCTAAACCTTCACGGACGTTTGGGTGTCAACTCGGGAAGTGGACGATGATACAATAACTCATACTCACCAACTCAGCAAGCCTAGGTCCATCCGCAGAAGGTGTGGAAACCAATCAACAAGCCATCGAGCAGAATAGGGTCTAGCATTCAAAGACGGGAGTGTTCATAAACTTGAAGAGGTATCCTTAGCCGCGCTCATAGTTACAC
>LATX02000055.1:0-25383 GCA_001466705.2 Moniliophthora roreri | reverse complement strand
CTCTCGAAACTCGTCCCATGACACCCAATCTGTCGCCAATCACCATCTCCTGTCCACAGAGTTCCCGAAATGAAGATACCGGCTCTGGCAGATCTTGGTGAGCCTTGAAGAAAGAACCTTTGTCTGTCCGAATTACAATTCATCAGTACTGAGACAGAGAGTACAAAGCCGGGAGGAACGTGCCTGGGGCGTAGCAATTGCAAAATGGGATATCCGAAATAGAGCTTGAGCGTATTGTGGTACGATGAATGAACGATCTTCAGGAGTCACAAAGGAAGGACGCGTCTTCCGAGTTGCATATTAAACCATTCTAGGAAACTTCGCCTTCAGACGCTTTGGCATTGGCATGGTTGAGATCTTCTGATGACACGGGTGCCCTGCTGTCGACAATCATTTCTGTGAATAGCGAGCTTTAGCTGAAGAGTTCGTTTGCGGAAAGAAAGGTGAGGGACTTAAGATCCAAGTCTCCAAAGCGAATGCCGAAAAATCGAGGATTGATCGGCACCGGCAAGATCTGGTCCCAGAAGCAGTAGATGGTAGCCTCTTTCAACAGTGTGGCTTGGGAACCACAACTACCACGTATTCCATGGAGTTTCTCAAGCAGTGAGGCCGGGTATCGATGCCTGGAATGAAAAGGAGATACCGGTAGGGTCGATGGAGGCATTGACCCGGAATCATATGTTCCAAAGATACAAAACATCGGCTGGTGGTCATTTCGGTTTGGAAGATTTGGCTGTAGAAATATTATGACAGGAAATGAACAGAAATTCACATGAATTCCGAGTAGTGAATAATACCCCGTATTACACCCAAATTTTCACCCGTGCCAATCATCATCTGGCACTCACCGAGGACCGAGTCATAGAGGTATCCTCGAACCGCCTGCACGAATTATCAGTACAGAGTCGAGAGACACAGAGTAGAGGAACGCACCAATGCCAATTTGTATAGTACGAATCTCGTGAGGGCCATGCAACCCAAGTATCGAGAATATAGGGTTGACTGAGGAATAGCATTCCCGTAAGAGTACCTTCATTTCGAGCTGAGCGATCTTCTGCGTATGACACGTATTCAACGGCAGTAAGCTAAGAATGAGGGTTCCACTGAAATTCCAGACCGTTCTTGAAGAAATGCTGTAATGATGCACTTTCCGATTCGGTACTTTCGGTAGTTTCAATCATAACTCACTGATGACAGACTGCAGGTCTAGTTCGGGATTGATTCCATTGACTGGCGATACAGGCCGAACGGATAATTCTGGAGGATGTAGGAGAGGATGTTCCCGCTACTGCTAAGTAGAGGGTTTATGCCGGGGTGAACGAAAATCCCTCGATATGCACAGCGGCGAGGTTCACGTGATATATCATGTGACCTCACGTGTTGGCTCCAGATTTCACCGTGCCCGAAACTCTCTTTAACCCCCAGTCCGTCTGATGAGCTCGAGCCAGATCGTGTGACAGGGATCAGCGCTTTTCCTCGATACTAAACTGACGGACAGATGGCTCCATTTCATCCAAGACTTTTGGGATAGCATGGCAAGAGTGTAGCACAGGAAAACTTCAAGTGCGTACCTTTTTTCTTTTGCCTTCTTACTCCATCTGACGTATTCTGAAATCAAAACTATGGCACCCTCTGTTCACGCTGGTCCAGATAATAGAACCTCTACTGCAGTGTCACCTTCCGAAATATCAATGTCCTCGGAGTTAGAATGCAAGCAGCTTGTCTGGCTTATCATTGGTGGATTCGGACTACAGCCTTGCCTTCACTGCTGGTCCAAAAAAACACTCCCAGATTAGATGGAATCCAAAGCAGAATGTGTATAGAAGTTTGAGTCAGAAGCACCACCAATAATTTGGAGTGACTGGTACATCTTACACCCTTTGGTACATCAGAGCAAAACTCATGTCTTATGTACACAGTATCACTCATTATTTCTCCTCTAAAAGTATGTTTCTGTGGCCTGACTACCAAGTTGAGCTGTCCACCAAATTTCACTAATCACCTTCCATAGAGGCATTCAAGTATCAACTCAGTTTGAACATAGAAGTGTTGCAGATCTTGGGGTTTTGAGACTAACANCGAACCTCCTCATATGCCTCCTGCTTCAGCTAGAAAAGGTTTCAGTCGAGAGATCATGCACGAGTAATAACTCTCACCTGCATCGAATCTGAGTTCGTCTGAAGTGCGGCATCCCAATATTTGTCAAGAGCACTGTGCTGCGAACGTAAGATCCTCGGGGGTATGAAAGTGGGGAGGTGCCCGAAACCATGTCGTTCAGACGCTCGAGCAGATGATTTTGCCGGTCCGTTTTTGGAAGATCTCAACACTTGAATGGCAAGCTCCGATAGGGTATTTCGTGCCATATTAAACCACTCCCGTCGTTCCTGGAGTTTATCTGGACTTGGACACTTTGAAAATCCCATCATTCTATCTGTCTGTTTGATGATTTCCTCCTCAGACATCGTTTGCACAAACTTCTTCGCCTTCTCCTGTTCTCGCTGGACCTTCGCTATCATTGCCTGATATGGTCCTGGCAGGTCTGGATTGCTGCCGAACATGGTCCTCGAAGGATGGTGCTCCATCTGCCTGTCGTAGACTTGCATCAAGCGACGAGCTGTCCTATCGTTCGGGTCCGATAACCAATGGTCTAGTGATTCGATGATGTCCGGAATCGACGAGGGTATTACAAAGATCCAGTCGGGTAAATTGGGAGGCTGTGTTTTTAGTTTAACTTTCAGAGACGTGATTATTGACTTCAACCTGGTAGGCGGTGAGCAAGTTCATCGTTGCATTGGAGTACATGTGCACCAACCGATTGTAGCAATATGATGGCATAAGAAATCCAAACCAGGTGCACAACAATGTCATCTTCAGCTCTGCTTCAGTTTTCTCATCTCCTCGCGCGGAGGAAAGCTCCTCTAGCAATGAAGAGAGACAAAGGTCACGGGCCAAAGTAGTCGGATTGATATCGTTCAAAGTAAGGTGAACATTGAATGACTGTTGCTGTGTCTCGTTGAGTATATGATAGGTCTGGTTGATCCCGATGAGCGAACCCAACGCGTGTCTAGCGTCACCTATCCCGGCGAAGAAAATGGCAAGTCGCGAAAGCTGATCCTGACTCATCCTGTTGATATCAAGGGTAAGCATTTGCTTGTCATCATCATGTGGACCCCAATCGTGAAGTATTGACATAGGTCCATCATGGCCAACCTGTGAAAGAGTGAACGGCGATATGGCAAGCTGGCAGTAAACAACGTACAGCGTAGTATTCCGTGTGCGGATAACTATTCATACCAAAGTCAACGCCAGATCGTGTCAGAATAACCAAAAACTTACGCGCATTTCTTTCGCAAAGGGATCGACGCTAGACGGGACCGAGCTGTCTTGGCGCCTTCTTTAACGCGCCTAAGGTCTCGCTCGACGCGTTTCCATTCGCTCCAAGCGCGTCTACAATCGTCCTTTGTTGCTACGGATTCAGAGAATTCTTGATATTCACGAATCATGTCCTTTTCATTTTCCAAATCTGAAGGAGGAATTACGTTATTCCGAACACCAAAGGCCAGGGATTTGGCAAGACGAGTTGAGAGTTTCGACTGCAGGTTTTCCTTTGTAACGTCGTCTGAAATCTTGGAACGAGATCTACCGATCGCTTTCATGGTGTCAAGATATTTTGCTTGTTCATATAACGCAGCACTGAGATTGGAAGGGTAGAATGGGTTCGTGGGGTCTAATCGCTCGGCCTGAAACGAGCTTTATCAGCCAGACGCTCGAAAATGAAAGACCGACTTACTGTTGAGTAGAGATCTTCTGCGCTATCGCCAAGGCTCATAGTCAGCCTAGTAGACTGCGGGAAGCAGTAAAAAGGATATTTACCGAGCAAAATAACCTGATTTAAATGCCACATTTCCTTCATTCTTCAGTTTTTCTGCGGAAGACATGAGAGATGAAAGTCAAAGTACTCTGGTCGTGGAGAACGCGTAAAGAGTGAAGCCAAGTCTATTCCCGCTACTGCTAAGTAGAGGGTTTATGCCGGGGTGAACGAAAATCCCTCGATATGCACAGCGGCGAGGTTCACGTGATATATCATGTGACCTCACGTGTTGGCTCCAGATTTCACCGTGCCCGAAACTCTCTTTAACCCCCAGTCCGTCTGATGAGCTCGAGCCAGATCGTGTGACAGGGATCAGCGCTTTTCCTCGATACTAAACTGACGGACAGATGGCTCCATTTCATCCAAGACTTTTGGGATAGCATGGCAAGAGTGTAGCACAGGAAAACTTCAAGTGCGTACCTTTTTTCTTTTGCCTTCTTACTCCATCTGACGTATTCTGAAATCAAAACTATGGCACCCTCTGTTCACGCTGGTCCAGATAATAGAACCTCTACTGCAGTGTCACCTTCCGAAATATCAATGTCCTCGGAGTTAGAATGCAAGCAGCTTGTCTGGCTTATCATTGGTGGATTCGGACTACAGCCTTGCCTTCACTGCTGGTCCAAAAAAACACTCCCAGATTAGATGGAATCCAAAGCAGAATGTGTATAGAAGTTTGAGTCAGAAGCACCACCAATAATTTGGAGTGACTGGTACATCTTACACCCTTTGGTACATCAGAGCAAAACTCATGTCTTATGTACACAGTATCACTCATTATTTCTCCTCTAAAAGTATGTTTCTGTGGCCTGACTACCAAGTTGAGCTGTCCACCAAATTTCACTAATCACCTTCCATAGAGGCATTCAAGTATTAACTCAGTTTGAACATAGAAGTGTCGCAGATCTTGGGGTTTCAAGACTAACAGTTTCTCGCTGGTTTGTTTATGATCTTCTCATTCTAATACTTTAATGCTGAGCTAGGATTCCTTATAGGATCTGCCTGTTTGCTGGGTATACCGTGTCAAGAAATACCGGTGAAGAATTCAAATTGCCTTCGGAATTACCCTGTACTCCGCTATTGGGTGGCTATACCTGACCTGGGCAATATGAGTCTACCCTACAGACAGCTTGAATTGTCCACCGTTTTCACTGTCAATACCATAGTACAAGCCCCAATCGGTCACAAATGCTATTGAAAGTGGTGTCGGACAGTAGTTTCGATGAGATACCCCGAAGCCATACGAGGATAACGAAGTACGAAGAGTAAAGTATCCAGAGGGGAGGCTAGATGAGGCAGGGCATTGGGATACTGGATTCGGCATCTTGTTGGTCTGGAATGGATATAACTGCACCCAACAAGGTCACACCCAGCACAAACATCACTCAAATGACGAGCTCATGATACACATACTTCCTATGATCACCCACTTCAAAATTCCACAGAGCTTGCTCAAATAATGGGTATCGTGCAAGGCCATCAACATACCAATCAACATTCTCAACCTTGACCAACTGAACAAAATCATATCAAGTCACTTCATATATGCTGTAAACCTGAGCTGAAACTATAATTCAAGAGGCCTGACAAATGTCAATGTTGCTATGGTCTGCCTTGCTCACAGTGCTACTACCAGCACTGTTGGACATAGCCCATGTTCAATGGTGAACCCAAGATTGAGGTGGGTAGAGGCAGGTAGAGGCAGGTAGATTCCCAGTGCACAGTCTAGCCACATCGTTCTGTATTTAGTCGAGTCATCTATAGAAAATTATAACCATTATATTTGGGCAAAATTATTCAAGGCTCTGACGGGTTTGACCAAAGTGTGGNTGGAAGATTTGGCTGTAGAAATATTATGACAGGAAATGAACAGAAATTCACATGAATTCCGAGTAGTGAATAATACCCCGTATTACACCCAAATTTTCACCCGTGCCAATCATCATCTGGCACTCACCGAGGACCGAGTCATAGAGGTATCCTCGAACCGCCTGCACGAATTATCAGTACAGAGTCGAGAGACACAGAGTAGAGGAACGCACCAATGCCAATTTGTATAGTACGAATCTCGTGAGGGCCATGCAACCCAAGTATCGAGAATATAGGGTTGACTGAGGAATAGCATTCCCGTAAGAGTACCTTCATTTCGAGCTGAGCGATCTTCTGCGTATGACACGTATTCAACGGCAGTAAGCTAAGAATGAGGGTTCCACTGAAATTCCAGACCGTTCTTGAAGAAATGCTGTAATGATGCACTTTCCGATTCGGTACTTTCGGTAGTTTCAATCATAACTCACTGATGACAGACTGCAGGTCTAGTTCGGGATTGATTCCATTGACTGGCGATACAGGCCGAACGGATAATTCTGGAGGATGTAGGAGAGGATGTTCCCGCTACTGCTAAGTAGAGGGTTTATGCCGGGGTGAACGAAAATCCCTCGATATGCACAGCGGCGAGGTTCACGTGATATATCATGTGACCTCACGTGTTGGCTCCAGATTTCACCGTGCCCGAAACTCTCTTTAACCCCCAGTCCGTCTGATGAGCTCGAGCCAGATCGTGTGACAGGGATCAGCGCTTTTCCTCGATACTAAACTGACGGACAGATGGCTCCATTTCATCCAAGACTTTTGGGATAGCATGGCAAGAGTGTAGCACAGGAAAACTTCAAGTGCGTACCTTTTTTCTTTTGCCTTCTTACTCCATCTGACGTATTCTGAAATCAAAACTATGGCACCCTCTGTTCACGCTGGTCCAGATAATAGAACCTCTACTGCAGTGTCACCTTCCGAAATATCAATGTCCTCGGAGTTAGAATGCAAGCAGCTTGTCTGGCTTATCATTGGTGGATTCGGACTACAGCCTTGCCTTCACTGCTGGTCCAAAAAAACACTCCCAGATTAGATGGAATCCAAAGCAGAATGTGTATAGAAGTTTGAGTCAGAAGCACCACCAATAATTTGGAGTGACTGGTACATCTTACACCCTTTGGTACATCAGAGCAAAACTCATGTCTTATGTACACAGTATCACTCATTATTTCTCCTCTAAAAGTATGTTTCTGTGGCCTGACTACCAAGTTGAGCTGTCCACCAAATTTCACTAATCACCTTCCATAGAGGCATTCAAGTATCAACTCAGTTTGAACATAGAAGTGTTGCAGATCTTGGGGTTTTGAGACTAACAGTTTCTCGCTGGTTTGTTTATGATCTTCTCATTCTAATACTTCAATGCTGAGCTAGGATTCCTTATAGGATCTGCCCGTTTGCTGGGTATACCATGTCAAGAAATACTGGTGAAGAATTCAAATTGCCTTTGGAATTACCCTGTACTCTGCTATTGGGTGGCTATACCTGACCTGGGCGATATGAGTCTACCCTACAGACAGCTCGAATCATCCACTGTTTTCACTGTTGATACCATAGTACAAGCCCCAATCAGTCATGAATGCTATTGAAAGTGGTGTCAGACAGTAGTTTCAATGAGATACCCTGAAGCCATATGAGGATAACAAAGTATGAAGAGTAAAGTATCCAGAGGGGAGGCTAGATGAGGCAGGGCATTGGGATACTGGATTCGGCATCTTGTTGGTCTGGAATGGATATAACTGCACCCAACAAGGTCACACCCAGCACAAACATCACTCAAATGACGAGCTCATGATACACATACTTCCTATGATCACCCACTTCAAAATTCCACAGAGCTTGCTCAAATAATGGGTATCGTGCAAGGCCATCAACATACCAATCAACATTCTCAACCTTGACCAACTGAACAAAATCATATCAAGTCACTTCATATATGCTGTAAACCTGAGCTGAAACTATAATTCAAGAGGCCTGACAAATGTCAATGTTGCTATGGTCTGCCTTGCTCACAGTGCTACTACCAGCACTGTTGGACATAGCCCATGTTCAATGGTGAACCCAAGATTGAGGTGGGTAGAGGCAGGTAGAGGCAGGTAGATTCCCAGTGCACAGTCTAGCCACATCGTTCTGTATTTAGTCGAGTCATCTATAGAAAATTATAACCATTATATTTGGGCAAAATTATTCAAGGCTCTGACGGGTTTGACCAAAGTGTGGCAATCATTTACAGTGTTGAAGACTGTCCTGGCGATATTGAACGAATCACTAGATGTTCTTAGGCATTGTTCAAACTTGCACACTATCATACTCAAGGATTGTCAGCTATCGAATGCCTTTACAGAGCCCTTGCAACAAGTCATCCTTCTGGCTGCAGCCTCAGTGGAAGTAACAGGCAGCTGGACCTCTATGGGGACTGTGCTTAAGTACTTTTGCATGCCCTCCCTAACAAAACTGGACATTGGGAATGCAGGCATTGACCTCAACAACTTTGTTGTTTTTCTCCAACATTCGAAGTGTCATCTCACATTGCTCTCCTTGATGGTAGAGGAAGCAAGCCTCCCATCCTTGGATTAGTTCTTGTCTGCTTTTGATAGCGCACTATCTGCTTTAGGGGAACCTCATGTCTCTTTTGGAGAGTTATTCTGGCCAACAATCAAAAGGGAAACTGTTCTCACTTCCATCTCGCCTGTAACTCACCTCTTACCCTTTCTTCAGATATCTGGTGATTTCTGTCATGCCATGCATGTCATGTTGCTGGCATGGCTTTGATGCCCTCTCCTGACTTGCATTGACATCAGATCTCCACAGGATTGTACTGTTGATCAGTTGGATTTCTTTCAAGTGGTGGCCTGCCAAATCAAGTGCATGACCCTGAAAGTCAAAGATGCCCTAATAACAGACACTGCTCTTCGCAGTTACTTGCACTGTCCTGCTCTGGTGACCATTCATCATTTATGCCTCGTGATTCCCAATGCCAACACTCTCATTTCCAAACTCATCTCATTTCATCACCGTGATTTTGATGCCTACACTCCTTGGCCCCATTTACAGTGCTTGTGTCTATTCTACATCCAAGCAGATCAAACCCTGCTAGCACAACTAGCAGACTCCAGATATGCTACCATCACAGTCCTTACCCCCTGTAAATTTATTGCATATGCCTAAATAAACATGAACATATAAATAATTTCATCTTACTTTAATGAAAGATCTTACAAAAATACGAATAATGTTTCCGGGAAGAAGTGGTAAATCGGGGTATTAATTGGGCCATCAGGACTTGTTTGCCTAGGTATCGTGAGTCTCATGCTCACTGCCACTGGCTGTAAACCCTGTCTATCTGAACATAGCTCTTTTCAGACTCCGTTGAGTGTTGCTCATGCATGATCCCTCCCTATACAAACGTATTGGTAGACATTCATTATTGGTCTTGGGTTCCAACATAACATTTATTTTCTTAATTTTAATTTTTTTGATATGGATTTATGTCAGACTACCAAATAGTGAAGCAGGAGCAGGCTGTGCCGCTCGCCGGCCTCGAACATTATAGTAGAGAGTCAAGCTGGTCAAGACTCGAGAGTAAATCGCTACGCACGGTAAAGCAGTAGCGCGTCACATGTCACATCCAATGTTCACAACCCTGCCCGCCATTTTCCCGACTTTTTTTGCCATTTTTGGGCGCCTTTTGGCCGTTTTGCCCCAAAAATGGGAGAAAAGTCGGGATAGTGGCAGGCAGAGTCCGTGGCGAAATCCTGATGGCCGCCGCCCCCAGTAGATTACATGAAAACCGCTACTCGATGGATGAAAACTTGATAAATATGATTATGTAGAGGAAGTTACAGGTCAGGCCAAAACGACATACTTCACGAAGTATCGCGTCGACAATACATTGTGTCAAAGCACCAGCAAGTTCTAATACGTCAGCCTCCTCGTAAAACCAGCAGTCGGAGCTATCGCATTCTCCGTGACATCCGAGTCAACAACATCAAGTAACCAACCTCTCCACCCGACATCCAATAACCCATACACATACTCCTGACACCTAGCAACGTCACTCACCCACCAACAACTTTCACTCACGTCTTTCAGCATCCCCAAATAATAGTACAGCACCACCAACGCCCTTTGCTTCTTCTCATTCAACAAATCACGATACTTTTTCCCAAAAAGTGCTGGCCACAAAACAGCTCCGTTCGATTCGAGTCCTGTCCGAGTGAGCGGGTAAGCANGAATGAATCACTAGACATTCTTAGGCATTGTTCAAACTTGCACACCATCATACTCAAGGATTGTCAGCTATCAAGTGCCTTTACAGAGCCCTTGCAACAAGTCATCCTTCTGGCCACAGCCTCAGTGGAAGTAACAGGCAGCTGGACCTCTATAGAGACTGTGCTTAAGCACTTTTGCATGCCCTCCCTAATGAAACTGGACATTGGGAATGCAGGTGTCGACCTCAATGACTTTGTTGTTTTTCTCCAACATTTGAAGTGTCATCTCATGTTGCTCTCCTTAATGGTAGAGGAAGCAAGCCTCCCATTCTTGGATCAGTTCTTGTCCCCTTTTGATGGCGCACTATCTGCTTTAGGGGAACTCCATGTCTCTTTTGGAGAGTTATTCTGGCCAACAATCAAAAGGGAAACCATTCTTGCTTCCATCTTGCCCGTAACTCACCTCTTACCCTTTCTTCAGATATCTGGTGATTTCTGTCATGCCATGCACGTTGTGTTGCTGGCATGGCTTCAATGCCCTCTCCTGACTTGCATTGACATCAGATCCCCACAGGATTGCACTGTCAATTTGTTGGATTTCTTTCAAGTAGCAGCCTGCCAAATCAAGTGCATGACCCTGAAAGTCAAAGATGCCCTAATAATGGACACTGCTCTTCGCAGTTACTTGCACTGTCCCACTCTGGTGACCGTTCATCATTTATGCCTTATGATTCCCAATGCCAATGCTCTCATTTCCAAACTCATCACCATGATTTTGATGCCTACACTCCTTGGCTCTGTTTACGGTGCTTGCATCTATTCTACATCCAAGCAGATCAAACCCTGCTAGCGCAACTAGCAGACTCCAGATATGCTACCATCACAGTTTACCCCCTGTAAATTTATTGCATATGCCTAAATAAACATGAACATATAAATAATTTCATCTTACTTTAATGAAAGATCTTACAAAAATACAAATAATGTTCCCGGGAAGAAGTGGTAAATCAGGGTATTAATTGGGCCATCAGGACTCGTTCGCCTAGGTATCGTGAGTCTCATGCCCACCGCCGCTGGCTGTAAACCCTGTCTATCTGAACATAGCTCTTTTCGGACTTGTAGACATTCATTATTGGTCTTGAGTTCCAACATAACATTTATTTTCTTAATTTTGGTTTTTTTGATATGGATTTATGTCAGACCACCAAATAGTGAAGCAGGAGCGGGCTGTGCCGCTCACCAGCCTTGAACATTATAAACTAATGTACGGTTGACTGCCACAGAGCCATGCATGTCACGTGGTGCATGTGCTTGTTCAGAGGGGCTAGGGAGACGAAGGGCTTTCGACCAAATCTACATCAGCAAAATGGACACCTAAATATATTGGAATAAAATGAGTGAAATACGTTATAATGGCCAAAATATATTATAATCATTATGGTGTATTTTAATGTAATATAATTGTTGTTCCTTTATTTTAATGGATTAAAATGAAGCAAAATGGTTATAATGTATTCTGGCTATTATAATGTATTTTGGCTATTATGATGTATTTCAGCTGTTATAATGCATCGGCCCCACCTGGGGGTCGGGGACAAAAGGAAATAATATTTATTTGCTGCAACCCCCGTGAGTCATACCCTCAACCTCAAGGTGGATTAGTCAGCAACCTTGGTAGCCGCAGGGTGCTCGAGACCAGTGCACCACAGTGCCATATACCCACCACCACACATAGTGCAATATATCCCCTTACTCAAAAGACCTATCTCCACCACCTTGCTGGTTTCTATTGATGAAATCCCCAACCAAAAGCTTCCCTTCACTTTATAGAGTCCTCTCCCTGTCCTCTGGAAGGCATAAAAATGCACTGTTTTGATTGCCTCTGTTACAATCTATTTTACTACATTATAATAACTCTGTCTCATTTTATTGCATTTTAATACACTATAATAATACCATCCTATTTTATTGCATTTTAATGTACTATAATAATACCATCCCATCTTATTGTATTTTAATGGATTATAATAACACNGGGACAGCCTTTAATCGCTGCGTCAAAACTAGATCTATCTCTCAACAGCGCAAAAGCCTTTTCCCGCTCCTGG
This sequence comes from Moniliophthora roreri, assembly GCA_001466705.2. Taxonomy (NCBI): domain Eukaryota; kingdom Fungi; phylum Basidiomycota; class Agaricomycetes; order Agaricales; family Marasmiaceae; genus Moniliophthora; species Moniliophthora roreri. The sequence continues at coordinate 13,324 of LATX02000055.1, read as the reverse complement.
CTTCCATCGAAAAAAACTTCCTTGAACACTTCTTCGATGAAATCAAGCGAGTTGTAATGCTTGAGGGTCTCCTGCAACTCTGCCTCCTTCTCTGGCGTGAAACGCCGTTTAGCCTTCAGGAAGCTAATATCCGCAGATGCCATGTCAAACGGTCTCCCCAAGAACCAGCTATTGACTTGCAGGGGTTCATCGATGCCTGAGAAAATCTCTGCGCGACAGGCCATGTCTTTCTCCAGCTTCCGCAGTGCTCCCGTTCGCCTTGCGACAATTGATTCCCAACTCTGCTGCTTCCACACCTCAAATTCAAGTGGTCGAACCTGAAGTAGCTTGCCATCCCGAAAGCGGGCCAGGATCCAAATTAAAACCAAAAATAACGATTCAGCGTCGTGTCGGTAGACCCTGATTACTGCGCCTTCCCTACCCTCATCAGTGAGCAAGTCATTAGCCATGAAAATGAGGGTTCCGGTGTTGGAAAACCCAGCCGGTCGTGGCTCTCCAGTGAANAAAATGAGTGAAATACGTTATAATGGCCAAAATATATTATAATCATTATGGTGTATTTTAATGTAATATAATTGTTGTTCCTTTATTTTAATGGATTAAAATGAAGCAAAATGGTTATAATGTATTCTGGCTATTATAATGTATTTCGGCTATTATAATGTATTTCAGCCATTATAATGCATCGGCCCCACCTGGGGGTCAGGGACAAAAAGAAATAATATTTATTTGTTGCAATCCCCATGAGTTGAACCCTTGACCTCAAGATGGATTAGTCAGCAACCTCAACAGCCATGGGGTGCTCAAGACCACTGTACCATAGTGCCATATACTTACTACCACACATAGTGCAATATATCCTCTTACTCAAAAGACCTATCTCCACCCCCTTGCTGTTTCTATTGATCAAATCCCCAACCAAAAGCTTCCCTTCACTTTATAGAGTCCTCTCCCTGTCCTCTGGAAGGCATAAAAATGCACTGTTTTGATTGCCTCTGTTACAATCTATTTTACTACATTATAATAACTCTGTCTCATTTTATTGCATTTTAATACACTATAATAATACCATCCCATTTTATTGCATTTTAATGTACTATAATAATACCATCCCATTTTATTGTATTTTAATGGATTATAATAACACCAGTCTCATTTTAATGCATTTTAATGTATTGTAATAGCATTGCTTGATTTTAATCTATTACAATGGACTAAAATCAGCAAAATACATTATAATTTATTATATTTAGGTGTCCATTTTGCTGATGCAGTACCATNCCAAGAAATCTCACTGTCTGAATAAATGTACAAATGGAACAGCATAAGAATCTGATGATTCAGCTGACATTCTTGCAACATCCTCATGTGATTTCACCACTGGCATGATTTTAACAGGATCCATGTATCCTCCAGATATTCTCTCTATATTTCCTCCTAGGGCCTGTACCCAAATGATGTGTGGACTTGGAAAAAATTCTTGTACTTGCTTATTACTCTGACACATCATCATCACCAGTTCACCAATATTGTTGCCGACTCTCATATTGACGCGAAGCCTCTGCAAAGACATCAGTCACCTTGATTTATTTAGATAGTAGTTAGTCCAGGTGGTTTGGATGGAATGAAAATGCTCAGATGCATGTGCTATCTGCTGATCTTGTAAGCTCTGCTAACCTCTACTTGCAGCACCTTATTTTGGACAGGATCTATGTGTCCATACTGAAAGTGTTCACCTCACAAAGCACACATCAAGTTGACGAAGGCAAAAACCATCCTTATCAAGCTGACAGAACCAAGGGTGTCCTCTTAAGCAGCATCTCTCTTACGAGTCTCTGAGTGGTTTCTGAACGATGGCATTGATTCTGGTAAGTCCCACACATTACCTGTTAATTTGTCTAAGATAAGACTAGTGGAAAACTACCCAAAAGATAACCTCCAAAAGTCTAACTCAGGTTGTTGTGCAAGTGTGGATTGATGTGATCAGAGTTGCTGCACTTAGAATGCCAACAAAACTCATAGCTAGGTCTCTCTTATTGAAGCAATCTACTTCAAAGTGTTCACCTCCAGAGGTGTATATATGGGTTTTAAAAGGGTTTATATTCAAACACACAAACACACACACAAGAACACAGTGCACAAAGCACAAAACACAAGAGCTACAGTCCCATCAAAAGACTCAGTAGCCAGTATAGTCTGACCCTATGGAGTTCAAGACTTCTTTAAGACAACTACAGTATACAGTGTACTGGAAAAGGTCCTAGACTAGTTTCTACAAAGAGNACCCCTACAAATTCATAGCTGGTTCTTGGGGAGACCATTTGATATGGCATCCGAGAAGATTCATCGAATCAATGCGGATATTAGCTTCTTCAAGGCTACACAATGTTTCATGCCGGAGAAGGAGGCAGAGTTGCAGGAGAGCCTCAAGCATTACAACTCGCTTGATTTCATCGAAGAAGTGTTCAAGGAAGGTTTATTCAACGGAAGCCAGGAGCGGGAAAAGGTTTTCGCGCTGTTGAGAGATAAATCTAGTTTTGACGCAGCGATTAAAGGCTGTCCCGCTCCGAGAAGTTGCCACAACTTAAACTAGATCATCTTGTCTGTATATTGAACACATTAAAATTATACGATTTCTTCAGGTTTCAGAACATCCTTAATCATATTGCAATGGTGCAGGCTAATAATGAAGTGTGCAAGGCCATGAATCAACGTGGCGGGATGTGGTTGGCATGGTGCTGAGTGTAGGTTATTACAGGTCTTGGGTTTGAATTCACCTCAGTTCAAATGGGCCGCCAGTGGCAGGCACATGTACAGTGGGTTCGAACTTATGTCGGGACTGGCTCTGCTAAGGGTTCAGACTGTCATGCGGGGTTCGAAACGGCTATGTTCAAACTGTGAACCCTGCGGTTACTGGATGCTTGGATTTGAGTAAATAGTTGCTGAACTAAAGACTCCCTGGCATATCTGTTGATTCTGCCAACTGTGCCAGAAAACTAAGGATGAGGATATTGAGCAACTGGCGCAAGATCGACCCACCGTTTGACAGTTGTACCTCTACTATCTGGTCAACTGTTACATCAGCAAAATGGACACCTAAATATAATAAATTATAATGTATTTTGCTGATTTTAATCCATTATAATAAATTAAAATAAAGCAATGCTATTACAATACATTACAATACATTAAAATGAGACTAGTGTTATTATAATTCATTAAAATACAATAAAATGAGACAGGGTTATTATAATGTAGTAAAATAGATTGTAACAGAGGCAATCAAAACAGTGCATTTTTATGCCTTCCAGAGGACAGGGAGAGGACTCTATAAAGTGAAGGGAAGCTTTTGGTTGGGGATTTGATCAATAGAAACAGCAAGGGGGTGGAGATAGGTCTTTTGAGTAAGGGGATATATTGCACTATGTGTGTTGGTAAGTATATGGCATTGTATGTTAAATACAAAAGGAAAACTAAATGAAAACTATCTAAGAACTGCTTTAAAATATAGTGTTTTTACATAATATTCCTACTATTTTCCTAGTGTTTTCCTAGTGTTTTCTCTGACTTTCTCACAANATAATGTAGTAAAATAGATTGTAACAGAGGCAATCAAAACAGTGCATTTTTATGCCTTCCAGAGGACAGGGAGAGGACTCTATAAAGTGAAGGGAAGCTTTTGGTTGGGGATTTGATCAATAGAAACAGCAAGGGGGTGGACATAGGTCTTTTGAGTAAGGGGATATATTGCACTATGTGTGGTGGTAAGTATATGGCACTGTGGTACAGTGGTCTTGAGCACCCAGTGGCTGCCAAGGATTGCTGACTAATCCACATTGAGGTCAAGGGTTTGACTTACGGAGGTTGCAACAAATGAATATTATTTCTTTTTGTCCCTGACCCCCAGGTGGGGCCAATGCATTATAATGGCTGAAATACATTATAATAGCCAAAATACATTATAACCATTTTGCTTCATTTTAATCCATTAAAATAAAGGAACAACAATTATATTACATTAAAATACACCATAATGATTATAATGTATTTCACTCATTTTATTCCAATATATTTAGGTGTCCATTTCGCTGATGATGTAGCTACACTTGTTCTGAAGTTGTGTTGCCTCTTGTTAAGTAATTTCATCTATTTGCACCATATTAGAACTCTTTATTAAGAGCTCATCAGCTTTGATTCTGATCTGCATATTGAATTCCAATGTCTAATCATTCTGATTGTTCCTTTCCAAGTTGTCTCTCTGTTCTGATGTCTTCTCTAAGTACCTCTGTACTGTATGACTGCACATTGCACTTTGCAGATGTCATAGAAAAGTGAATAAATTGAAAAATCCCATTGATAGCACTTTGAGAGAGCTCAGTTAACTAGCCAACATGTCTGTATGGTCATAGTTAGGTTCCCTACAGGTTTCAGGAGTGATCCGTTTTAGATCTGATACATAGATAAGTCAGAAAGTACAGCTTCAATACCTCTGTATAGCATATCATATAGCTCTTCGTACTTTCCAAGGTACTATAGCTTCTCTAAGGCAATGACTAGCAGACTGGGCTCACTCTAGTCCTTATTACCAATTATCTTGTGTCATATTAAAGTGTTCTGATTCAAAAGTAATGTAAAATGAATAAAATTGGCTCTTTTCTAGGTTTGCCATATTAGCGAACTTCTGGTCATGACTCGAGGCCAGGTTTTTTACCTTTTTTTGGTAAGTCTCCTTTACCTCTGCATTATACATGGTTACACAAGTCACAGATCCCATTTAATGCATAGTGCAGGGTTGAGCTTCCCATGTGCAGCCTATTGAAAACTCTCTGCATGCTACAGCTTTTAGATTCCCATTACTTCTGCATGTGACCCAAGAGGTCCAACATTTCCTGGTATAAAAGTAGCATCCCCCATGCTTAGGACTTCATTGAATTTTCACTAAGTCCCAACACTGTCACTATGTCTTCCTGCAGCAGCTGGGGAGCTAGAAGGAGACGAGTAAGAGTGGTGTGACGACGTCGTCATAGTACTGGGTTAACCGATGTCGACAAGGATCATGTTGCATGTTCTATGTGTGACATGAACACCTTCAAATATTTCGCAGAGATGTCAACTCCTCGAGCCAAAATCTCTGAGGAGGATTTTTCCTCCCCTTTTGACTTGGACTGCATCACTCAAGCCTTTTTCAAGGTTGATGAGTTGAGTCCTCCACCAACTTCTGCAGATCCTTCTTCTTGTTCTCAACTCCTTCACATTTGGGCCACGGCAGTTCTCATCAACAAGGCCAAAGCACTCTGGCCCCTCTTCATTGCTCTTCATACCAATGCACAGTACAATNAACCAACCAACCACTGACTACCATATATGGAAGGTAGTTCACATGACATCACCGGCGCTAAGTAGCAAGCACCTGACTAGCGCTGGTCCTCTTCCCCCTTCGCATTAGCTAGGTTCAGTGAAGTGCGAGCACAATATACTGAAGTCTGCAGTAGAATGTTTTAAACTGTTTGTAAGGTTCATCTACATTATATTCTGGGTACAGGAGCCCAAGTAAGTGACTGCAAATCTCTAGGGATTGATATCTGCTAGGGTGTAAGTTGGTTCAAGAAGGCATATAATGTAACCCTATTATGGAGAACTCCCAGTCCTATACAGCCGAACCACCACAAACCCTTAAAATACCTGTGAGTGAGCCCCAAGGACCATGGGTGGGCAGGAAACCAATCTGGACCAGCATCCAAAAGGCATATAGGAGCAAATTTGAGTCTTTCTGCTATGAAGGTGGTCATCAAAGAACCTTTGGTTACTGAGAAAGTGTTCAAAATTTGAAAAAAAATTGGCTCAAAAATTTTTTTAAGCCGGCCATCGGGCAACCAACCAACCGTCCCGGTGTTCCGGAACCACGGCCCGCCTCCCCCCTGATTGGTGTTGTGCAAAAGCCGCGACGACGCGTNTCTGCTAAGATCTAAGGATAGTATGTTTATCTAGAGTGTAAGTTGGTTCAAGAAGGCATATAATGTAACCCTATTATGGAGAACTCCCAGTCCTATACAGCCGAACCACCACAAACCCTTAAAATACCTGTAAGTGAGCCCCAAGGACCATGGGTGGGCAGGAAACTGATCTGGACCAGCATCCAAAAGGCATATAGGAGCAAATTTGAGTCTTTCTGCTATGAAGGTGGTCATAAAAGAACCTTTGGTTACTGAGAAAGTGTTCAAAATTTGAAAAAAAATTGGCTCAAAATTTTTTTTAAGCCGGCCATCGGGCAACCAACCAACCGTCCCGGTGTTCCGGAACCACGGCCCGCCTCCCCCCTGATCGTCAGTCTGGATTCTCGAGACTACATACTNCACCACAAACCCTTAAAATACCTGTGAGTGAGCCCCAAGGACCATGGGTGGGCAGGAAACTGATCTGGACCAGCATCCAAAAGGCATATAGGAGCAAATTTGAGTCTTTCTGCTATGAAGGTGGTCATAAAAGAACCTTTGGTTACTGAGAAAGTGTTCAAAATTTGAAAAAAAATTGGCTCAAAAATTTTTTTAAGCCAGCCATCAGGCAACCAACCAACCGTCCCAGTGTTCTGGAACCATGGCCTGCCTCTCCCCTGCCATATCAATTGCATCATCAGCACCCTTACCGACAATGACAGGTTGTCTACTCCCACAATGATCGTGGGAGTCTTCTCTGATGAGAACGGTGATGACATGATAGAGCAACATTCACAGAAGAACATCCTTGCGAGTCCTATTTCCTACTACCTATAACCCAGTGTTAGCATTACCCTTTATATTGGATGGAAAACTACAACTCACCCTCATCTCATGCCAATGTATAGCATCATCCAGAAGCTCATATTGTGGTTGCCATGTCAAGAATGGGTAGATTTTGAGGAAATTTGTTGATAAAAGCATAAATAGATGGAGTATTTTGAACCATAGTCGGTGATAGGATGAGGAGATTTTCAAAAAAGTTCTGCTGTCGATGCATAAGTTGTCTTGGTGTCGGGAGATGGGCCTTCATACTGCATGATAGCCCGGTGGTGAGTAAGAAGAAGTTTGAGAGTCGCTTTCACTATGTATGAGGTGTTCTTTTAACATGATTTTCTCATTGAGAAAACACTTAATCTTCTTGCAAAGAGAATTTTTATAAAACCATACATAAATTCTAAATTTCAATTGTGTCCTCTCAACAAGAATATGCCTGGAGAATACTAAATTTTCAGCAGCAAAAGATATGGAATTTTCAAATTCTGAGAATTAATAGATAATACAATATATTAGAATAATTTCCATACTGAGAAAACATTAAATTTTCTCTGGTTGAAGATGCTCAGAAAATGCTGATAAGATAAGATAAAAATTCCACATTTTCTATTATGGGAAAGTCAGAGAAAACACTAGGAAAACACTATGAAAATAGTAGGAAAATCATGTGAAAACACTATATTTTAAAGCAGTTTTTAGATAGTTTTCATATAGTTTTCCTTTTGTATTTAACATGTTTCCTTTGATATAAAATTCAAAATCTTATATTTATTTTCTAAATGTTTTCTCACTATTCTATAAGGCAGAAAATTTAGTATATCTGTAATTTCATTATCATAAAATTATCAAAAAACATGGACTCTTCTGGAAATTAAAATCCAGAGTATGCTTGCTCTTTTCAATATCTGATGATAACTTGAAACTAATAGAATTTTCTGAGTGTTGTCTGGAAGCAAATATATAGCAGTATTCTGAGTGTATTTTCTTTGTATTAATAGCATAAAAAGAACACCTTGTACATAGTGTTTATGCCTTAAACAACATAATTAGAATCCACCAGCAGTCTAGAAGATGGGTCACACCTGGTGTGATGGGAGGCTTACAGGCAACACCGCCTTTCTGTCCTACACCTACTGGTCAGTGTTTCTTCACTGCACCTCAAAGAGATACAAGACCACTCAATAGCTTTCTTGTCGCTCTCTCTGTAAACCCAAATCCTTCACCTCCATACTGTCCAGTATCATAAGCAGTTGATCTTGATATGAAAGGGCGAAGAGTGAGAATTCACTAGCAGATGGTCGAGCAGGTAAGTATTTGGCTAGGTAGGACTCAGCCTTGGAGTGAGTATGCAGGCTTGACCAAGCTTCTTGAGAGCATAACCTGGCAAAGCTGTCCCAGGTCAACTCGTCCTAAAAGCAACATTTCTGTTAGTTATGTGACAGCGGTATGTAGGAACGATTGGTTACCCCTCTTTATGAAGCATTCAGTAGTGATCTACATTGAGATGTCAGGCTTCACGACAACTGACCCAAGGTTTATAACAGCCATCAATGTCGCTAGCGGTCAATGTGGTAAACCAGTAGGCCTTCTAAGGGTTTCTCATCTGTTTGTGGGTTTGCTACAATAGCTTCATCATGCAATACACGGGGAATCGGAATATGCAGGTCTAGTGGACTGTTGGAAACACCAAGAAAGAATCGAAAAGACCTGGTATAGCCAAAGCCCAATAATATCCTTAGTGGCTGTTAAGGTCATTATAGACTATCGTCAGTATGATGTAACACTGACGTGAACTGGAAAAGCAATCAGACAAATGTAACTGCAGAAAAAAGGTATTCTATGAGATGTACCTATCCTGGCCGAATCTAATGCAGCTCAACTGTCTCTTCTCTTCATGCAAACCGGATCTTTCAAAAGCAGCGTCAGATATGGAAAAATGTGATTGTGATGGACTTTTGGCATCAGTAACATATACTGGCGAGTCTGGAGGGGTTGACTTGGATGGGTTGGTTCATTATCTCTATGAGTTTCTGTCAGCTTGAGTTCGCGCTTGAGTAGAAAGAAAACCTACAGGTATTATTCCTTCTTGTGTTATACACTAAACAGAATCTTGATGCTCTCCCTTAGTGAGGTGGTGCTGCATATGCTGCCTATACAGTCCTTGGTATGGAGCCAAATTTCACTTTGCAAACCCTCAATTCCTAAAAAAAAATCTTGTATAGCTGTCAGCTAAAGATGCACAAGTAGATAAAGGATGACCTCACACGCTGCCAGCCGTCATTAAGCTGCTACTAGGCTTTGTCCACCACCCAACTACCACCTTTGAGAAGTCAGGCCTTGACTGAAAGATAAACCTGGTCCTTGGGAATTAAATGTTCTTTTACAGCTATTCAAGAAATTGTAGGCTGGATTCTTTCACAAAACCCTCAGGATTTTTGTTTATGTCCAAACAAAATGATGTCATTCTTCCCACAACCTCCACCCCTTGCTGAAATTCCAGGTCAGTTGATCCTAGTGTCAGATGACTAGAACAGAGTGGCAGGGTGATAGCTTGAAAAGAACTGCTCATTTTCCGGTTGATGTTTGAGAATGTGCTGACAAGTGCTGAGGACACCACTGATCTGATGGATGGCTATGAGTGCTAAGTAGAGTTTTTGCATGTGGGGGTTGTTTGTACCTAAACAAAAATCCTGAGGGTTGTGTGAAAGAATCCGGCCTACAATTTCTTGAATAGCTGTAAATTGCCAGAGATATGGGTTTCAACTTCATGGTTAGCTAAACAGTGGAGTCTAAGTGTCAAAGGGTGTTGTAGGTGGATTGGTCACAATTTGATTTTTATGTAATTACTAAATTTTTGCCGATTTACAATATTCAAACTGGTGCCCTAGTACACACCAGCATGGCATGACAGTCAATGGACATCACGTATTCTGTCTTGAAAAAAGTTATAATCTTCTGGTATTGTGCAGCAATCCTTTATTTTAGTCCTGTGCATCTGAGTTTAAATTTGGCTGAGAAGTCCTTATGATCAAAAGTTGACATGGGAACTCAAAAAATAACCATATAAGGAAGCTATCAGGTTCTAGTAATCAGGGACAAGTCCAAGCGCCCACAAGTGCCCAAGTAATCCAAGTATATTGACGATGAATAACTCACCTTTGACCTCTCATGTGGCCTTTGCATGAAACTCTAGCTGTCCTTAGTGTAAGCGAGAAGTAATGAGTAGGATTCTCTAAAAAAAAGTGGCTCCAAGTACAGTAGAGCCAGCCATTATGCTTTTATTAAGCTGTTGCTGCTGGTTTTCATAGAAATTCTTGCTATTTGGCTTGTTTATGCAGTCTCAGGCCACTAAGAGTCCTCAAGAGTGACTGATTGACAGCTTGTCAATGATTTTACTGCAACAGCAAGGCAAGAGCAGCGAAAGCACTTACGATGAGATATAGAATGCTAATTGCCTTCCTTATATGGTTTTTTTGAAAGTTCCCATGTCAACCACAAAAGGGAACGTCAATTATAAAGACCTTTAAACTCAGATATGCAGGTCCTTCTACACATGCTTGCCATTGTCTTAGAAGGTCCAGTTACAGGTCTACCTTTATTTGTTGAATCCTGGCTTCAAATACCCCTCTCAGGTGATGGGTGTCTCTAATACAGAATTCTGGCAGAAATCTNCCAAGGTGCATATTTCCCTCCATGGACTTGATGTGTTCACTATGTACGAGGTGTTCTTTTAACATGGTTTTCTGATTGAGAAAACACTTAATCTTCTTGCAAAGAGAATTTTTATAAAACCATATATAAATTGGAGAATACTAAATTTTCAGCAGCAAAAGATATGGAATTTTCAAATTCTGAGAATGAATAGATAATACAATATATTAGAATAATTTCCATGCTGAGAAAATGCTGATAAGATAAGATAAAAATTCCACATTTTCTATTGTAGGAAAGTCAGAAAAAACACTAGGAAAACACTAGGAAAATGGTAGAAAAATCATGTGAAAACACTATATTTTAAAGCAGTTTTTAGATAGTTTTCATATAGTTTTTCTTTTGTATTTAACATGTTTCCTTTAATATAAAATTCAAAATCTTATATTTATTTTCTAAATGTTTTCTCACTATTTTATAAGGCAGAAAATTTAGTATATTTGTAATTAGAAAATTAAAGGATAATTCTATAATTTCATTATCATAAAATAATAAAAAAACACAGACTCTTCTGGAAATTAAAATCCAGAGTATGCTTGCTGTTTTCAATATGTGATGACAACTTGAAACTAATAGAATTTTCTGAGTGTTGTCTGGAAGCAAATATATAGCAGTATTCTGAGTGTATTTCCTTTGTATTAATAGCATAAAAAGAACACCTTGTACATAGTGTTTATGCCTTAAACAACATAATTANCTATGCTCCTATGTGAAGCCTTCTATTTGTATTTAAACCTTGTGATTGTTTTTGCACTGTACACTTCTGATGGATTCTCTCTCTGTCAATTTGCAACCTGTTTTGGTTGCATTTGACCCATCCTTACCACATTCTACTCTCCCAACCTCTTTCTTCTATACTCTGTTTTGCAATCATGCCTCAACACTGCAAGCCAATTCCATGTTTCAAGTCAATGTTCCCTCCTCTCTAGAGATACTGAGCATTTCTCAAAGTCTGCATCTCAGTTTCCTTCCTTGATATGCTGTCAAAGTCAGGTTTCAACTCCAGCTATTACTTGGACAAGATTGGTTTATGAATGTTCTCAGAGTGTGGCCCCATGTAGCACATCAGGATCTGCTTATAACCATTGTTGAAGGTTTGTATTTGTTCTAACTCTCAGCATAAGAATCCCTAGTTTCATTCACAGGTGATTCATTGTTGATCCTTTGTGGTGAGTAGTACAGCATGTCATGCTGCTCTGGTATTGATGTTTAACTTCCAAGGGCCCAAGGGCTATCTGATGTCAGCCATAGTACATTAAAACATTCCATTTTTTTACAGTTGCTGATTTCAGACAGCCATTCCAACATTGCAATCCAAATCTGGGCCCTGTCCTATAATTGAGGATGTTATAGATGAGGAAAGTTTCCAAGTAACTACAGAAACTGATCTGGTCGACATATGGAATCCTTTTCAGGTTTGTTTGACCAAGTGAGTGATGTCAATTTTGAAGCATCTCACCCTTCCTCTAACTACCCACAGATGCTACCTGTACAAACACCAACGAAGGTCACTCATTCAATCAGCTCTGTGAGGTTCTTATATTCAACAAGAAAGCACAAGTGCAGCTCAACAGTACCACAGCAAAATTGTTGTTGCAGCTCAACTTCACAAAACCTAATGGTAGCATAATGTCCTTCTCTAGTGCCACTTACATGGTTTCAGTTACCATATGCCAGGTATCTCATACTGTTCCTATTACCTTCCAGTTGGATCTGATGATTCCAACTCATGTAGACACAATCTTTGATACCAACCTACTTGACATATACAGAAGCTTTTGAGCAGAGTCTCATTTGGCGCTATATCAGTCTACAACAGCACTCTTTAACAGTTCAGCCATGCCTACCCTTGCTTCCAAAGGCTTAAATATTACATATTCTCATCAAGAGTATATGAAGAACTGGAACACCACTTACTTGACATTGGCATGGTGCCTGAAGCATGGTAAGACTTACCTTGTATATTTTTCCATGGATATCTGACAAAAAGCACAAAGTCCAGATGAATATCTTATGATTTTTGTGGATTCATTAGACTGGAAGACATTAAGACCAATCCATCCCTTGATTTTCTCAATGTGCACATTTGTGATACACTTCAATCCTGTATCAAATACACAGGTCCCATTGCTCTCTCTGACACTACATACGAGGTGTTCTTTTAACATGGTTTTCTGATTGAGAAAACACTTAATCTTCTTGCAAAGAGAATTTTTATAAAACCATTTATAAATTGGAGAATACTAAATTTTCAGCAGCAAAAGATATGGAATTTTCAAATTCTGAGAATTACAATATATTAGAATAATTTCCATACTGAGAAAACATTAAATTTTCTCTGGTTGAAAATGCTCAGAAAATGCTGATAAGATAAGATAAAAATTCCACATTTTCTATTGTGGGAAAGTTAGAGAAAATACTAGAAAAACATAAGGAAAATAGTAGGAAAATCATATGAAAACACTATATTTTAAAGCAGTTTTTAGATAGTTTTTATATAGTTTTCCTTTTGTATTTAACATGTTTCCTTTAATATAAAATTCAAAATCTTATATTTATTTTCTGAATGTTTTCTCACTATTTTATAAGGCAGAAAATTTAGTATATTTGTAATTAGAAAATTAAAGGATAATTCTATAATTTCATTATCATAAAATAATAAAAAAACACAGACTCTTCTGGAAATTAAAATCCAGAGTATGCTTGCTGTTTTCAATATGTGATGACAACTTGAAACTAATAGAATTTTCTGAGTGTTGTCTGGAAGCAAATATATAGCAGTATTCTGAGTGTATTTCCTTTGTATTAATAGCATAAAAAGAACACCTTGTACATAGTGTCTA
>LATX02000054.1:0-22093 GCA_001466705.2 Moniliophthora roreri | reverse complement strand
TCCCTGTGCTAATATGTCGAACCTAGAAAAGACCCACTTTTATTCATTTTACACTACTTTTGAATTGGAACACTTTAATATGACACAAGATAATGGGTAATAAGGACTAGAGTGAGCCCAGTCTGCTAGTCATTGCCTTAGAGAAGCTACAGTGTGTTGGAAAGTACAAAGAGCTATATGATATGCTATACAGAGGTGTCTAAGCTGTACATTCTGACTTATCTATGTATCAGATCTGAAGCAGATCACTCCTGAAACCTGTAGGGAACCTAACTATGGCCCAATGAATGCATTGGCTAGTTAACCAAGCTCTCAAAGTGCTATCAATGGGATTTTAATTTCTATTTTACTTTTCTATGACATCTGCAAAGTGCAACCTGCAGTCAAACAGTACAGAGGTACTTAGAGGAGACATCAAAACAGAAAGACAGAAATCACTTCTGAAGGACATCCACTACCTACAGACAGATACAATGAGACATATGAAGAATATCTAATGCACAAGAAATCCTAAATAAGACCGAGTGTGCATTGTCAAAGGAGATAGGAACAATAACAGTGTGTTCTGACCTTGGAAACTTTGGCATCTAGGCCTCTGCCAATGTGCAGATACTAGAAAGGGAAATGCTGTCAAAAGACAGGACAGAATACAGCCATCCGCTCATAGATACCCGACTTAGAAAAGAGAANTCCTGAAACCTGTAGGGAACCTAACTAGGGCCCAATGAGCACATTGGCTAGTTAACCAAGCTCTCAAAGTGCTATCAATGGGATTTTAACTTCTACTTTACTTTTCTATGACATCTGCAAAGTGCAAGCTGCAGTCAAACAGTACAGAGGTACTTAGAGGAGACATCAAAACAGAATGACAACTTAGAACAGGAACAATCATAGAATGATCCTCCTCTGAAGTCAATATACAGATCAGAGTCAAAGCAGGCAATCTCTTAATAAAGAATTCACCGGCAGCTAAACAATACATGATAAGCAAACTAGGTACAAAGACTGCTTGGAAAGACAGAAATCACTTCTGAAGGACATCCACTACCTACAGACAGATACAATGAGATATATGAAGAATATCTAATGTGCAAGAAATCCTAAATAAGACCAAGCATGCATTGTCAAAGGAGATAGGAACAATAACTGTGTGTTCCGACCTTGGAAACTTTGGCATCTAGGCCTCTGCCGATGTGTGGATACTAGAAAGGGAAATGCTGTCAAAAGACAGGACAGAATACAGCCATCTACTCATAGATATCTGACTTAGAAAAGAGAAAATACAAATTATAGAATCTAGAACATCTGGAAACATAGATACCCATGCAGATATGGTCGGATACCCTAATGGCCAGGCTCCATGACATCTGAATATTCCCTCTTTTAGCATTTCAGTCACTTATTTATTATCTTCTGAATTATCGGACATTATTTATATTTTCCTGTAGATATATTCCATAGACTGTATATAAGGACAGCGTATAATTGTGTGTGCCATTCCAGTTTTGCTTCCTCACTTCAGGCCCTAGAGATTGGTCCTGAGTGACTCCAGAGAGATAGAAATCTGATAACGAACTTGTGTCGTAAGAGACAAAGAGTAACATCTTTAGTGCACTTTGCACTTTTCTAAGAGATAACTTTACACCAAAAGTTCTAGTGGCTTTTGGAGTGTGGCCTGTGTTGGGTATCAGGTTGTGACACACTTAGAGTCTTAACAAAGGAATTGGGCCTGTGATTAAGCTCTTTGTAGAAACTGGTCTAGGACCTTTTCCAGTACACTGTGTACTGTAGTTGTCTTAAAGAAGTCTTGAACTCCATAGAGTCAGACTATATCGGCTACTGAGTCTTTTGGTGGGACTGTAGCTCTTGTGTTTTGTGCTTTGTGCACTGTGTTCTTGTGTGTGTGTTTGTGTGTTTGGATATAAACTCTTTTAAAACCCATATATACTCCTCTGGAGGTGAACACTTTGAAGTAGATTGCTTCAATAAGAGAGAATCAACCTAGCTAAGAGTTTTGTTGGCATTCTAAGTGCAGTAACTCTGATCACATCAATCCACACTTGCACAACAACCTGAGTTAGACTTTTGGAGGTNTCACACAGAAGATTTGGAGACACTACGTACAAGGTGTTCTTTTAACATGGTTTTCTGATTGAGAAAACACTTAATCTTCTTGCAAAGAGAATTTTTATAAAACCATATATAAATTCTAAATTTCAATTGTGTCCCCTCAACAAGAATATGTCTGGAGGATGCTAAATTTTCAATAGCAAAAAATATAAAATTTTCAAATTCTGAGAATTAATAGACAATACAATATATTAGAATAATTTCCATGCTGAGAAAACATTAAATTTTCTCTGGTTGAAAATGCTCAGAAAATGCTGATAAGATAAGATAAAAATTCCAAATTTTTTATTGTGGGAAAGTCAGAGAAAACACTAGGAAAATGGTAGGAAAATCATGTGGAAATACTATAATAATTTCCATGCTGAGAAAACATTAAATTTTCTCTGGTTGAAAATGCTCAGAAAATGCTGATAAGATAAGATAAAAATTTTAAATCTTCCATTGTAGGAAAGTCAGAGAAAACACTGGGAAAACACTAGGAAAATGGTAGGAAAATCATGTGGAAACACTATATCTTACAGTACTTTTTAGATGGTTTTCATATAATTTTCCTTTTGTATTTAATATGTTTTCCTTAATATAAAATTCAAAATTTTATATTTATTTTCTGAATGTTTTCTCACTGTTTTATAAGGCACAAAATCTAGTATATTTGTAATTGGAAAACTAAAGGATAATTTTATAATTTCATTGTTATAAAATCATTAGAAAACACAGACTCTTCTGGAAATTAAAATACAAAATATGCTTGCTGTTTTCAATGTGTGATGATAGCTTGAATCTAACAGAATTTTCTGAATGTTGTCTGGAAGTAAATATATAGCAGTATTCTGAGTGTATTTCCTTTGTATTAATAGCATGAAAAGAACAACCTGTAGTGCCTAAACAGCCTAAACCAGCTTCCAGAATGGAATCATTATGCAAGGCACAATGGATGGCAAAGTTGCTGCCATTTTTCCAGCAAGCAGCACACTTAGGTATAGATGTGTGTGGGTCAGATACGATAATTGCAGCAGTTGAACAATGTGAGGAGTTGCTCGAAAGTAAAGGTCGCAGAGCTTGGGAGCAATTATGGAATCAAGTATCCAATGGTGAGGTTGACAACAATCAGGGACAATGATGACATTGACACTAGTGGTTTTGGAGATGATGATGGCAAAGAATGGGATTTCAATTGCAGTTTTGGGAACGATGACACTATGTACAAGGTGTTCTTTTAACATGGTTTTCTGATTGAGAAAACACTTAATCTTCTTGCAAAGAAGATTTTCAAAAAAGCATATATAAACTCTGAATTTCAATTGTGACCTCTCAACAAGAATATGTCTGGAGGATGCTAAATTTTCAATAACAAAAGATATAGAATTTTCAAATTCTAAGAACTAATAGACAATACAATATATTAGAATAATTTCCATGCTGAGAAAACATTAAATTTTCTCTGGTTGAAAATGCTCAGAAAATGCTGATAAGATAAGATAAAAATTTTAAATCTTCCATTGTAGGAAAGTCAGAGAAAACACTAGGAAAACACTAGAAAATGGTAGGAAAATCATGTGGAAACACTATATCTTACAGTACTTTTTAGATGGTTTTCATATAATTTTCCTTTTGTATTTAATATGTTTTCCTTAATATAAAATTCAAAATTTTATATTTATTTTCTGAATGTTTTCTCACTGTTTTATAAGGCACAAAATCTAGTATATTTGTAATTGGAAAACTAAAGGATAAGTTTATAATTTCATTGTTATAAAATCATTAGAAAACAGACTCTTCTAGAAATTAAAATAGCTTGAATCTAACAGAATTTTCTGAATGTTGTCTGGAAGTAAATATATAGCAGTATTCTGAGTGTATTTCCTTCGTATTAATAGCATGAAAAGAACACCTTGTACATAGTGAAAGATGAAAATGGGATCCACCATGTTTGAGACAGGATACACTGGTGACATCTCAATGTTATCCAGTAGTGGATGCTGCTTCTTGTAACGCTCGATAACAGCAGTCTTCTCCCTGTTGCAGATAACGAGACAAATGTTCTCAGGCTTGTTGTTGAAGTGTTTGCCCAAGATTTCACCTTTAATTTTGGCTTTGAACCATAAACCACTGGTGTTCCCTGCCTCATATAGCCAGTGTTGACTAGGGTGGAGACTTTGAGTCTGCCATGTAGGTGTCAAAGGCATTGGATGATGATGATTAGAATCATCAGCCAATACCGTCCATGCTGGATCCAGAGTTGAAGAGTGAGATTGAGCAGACAAAGGACGATATGAGCAAAGTGGAGGTGTTGAGCTGCGAACAGGCAGGGGAAGTTTGGCCACCTTTACATGAAAGGTCATGGAGTGGATGTAATTGCACTTAGGATGGAATGTGAGATTCAACAGTCATTCAACCAGGTGGAGAGGTAGTTCCCAGCTGTAGTAGTTAGTCATTATCAGATAAAGAATGAGAAGGCAGTGACTTACTGCTCGTCAATGAGGTCTTCATAGTCATACATTTGGCATTGACCCTGCCTGCCTATAACCTCAGACTTGACAGTGATCTGCAATCTACTCTTGGTCTTCTGGCATATGTGGACATCATACACCTGAGCAACATCCCCCTTGTTATGATGTCCTTTGGCATATATAAGGACATGTCTATCCTTCCAAGAAATAGTGCCTGTTCGAGCCTTTTTGATCTTGGCTGAAGCTTCTATGTGGTCCATAACAAACACCTGCTGTGGCAGTCACCATAGGGCAAGCTTCTCATTCCATTCAGATTGAAACTGCTGCCTCCATCCACAGTGTTTGATGAAAAGTTTCAGGCTCACATCTGAATGTGTAACCTTGGCTTTTTTCATGTCGAGGAGTCAATCTGAATGAATTTGCATAACCAGAGAAGTTGTGATTGACATTGTTGTCAGGATGCTTAATGAGGACATTGTCAGGTTTTGCATCCAATGAGGGAAGCAGTTGATATGAAAAGTCAGAGACCGTTCGGAGAAAGTCAAAACAGTATTGCAAGAGGACAGGTTGGTTCATGAATGAAAGGTAACGGTCCTGGCAATTCATGAAGTAAGACTTGTTTAAGTTGGCACTGTAAGTAGAGATAAGTGTACATGAAACAGAGGTAGATGAGTCTGTGTACCTACTAATCATGACATTGTCATCTGCTCCATATATCTTCACATGCCATGTTTCCCATCCTTCGTTGAATCTTGGCAGAACCACTTTAATACCATGGAGATTGGGACTTCTGAAGAAAGACGCATGTACATGGTCTGGATATGTCTGTGAAAGGGAAAGAAGGATTTTTGCAGTCGAAGAAGCACCAGGACGCATAGAACAGTTCAAGTTGAGCTGAAAGTACAAATGAAGAGATTCTTTCTGACAGAGTCAACACACCTAGTACAACCCTCCCGTTCACCATGCTTTGTCAGCATTAGCTGGTCCAAAAAAAGAGCTGATTGCCAGTACTAGCATAAGCTGCCAGAAGGTTCGCCACGTAGAATATGTTATGTTTTGTTTAGAGTACTCATTGTTGTCATTGTTGTCATTGTCATCCATTGTACCCTGTGTGCACTGTGCACCCCATTCTTTGAAGTTGCTATATCTCCCAGGTCTCGTGAAATACTGTCCACAAGTCAGTTCAAATACAGGAAATTTATATGTCATTTGTATTCTAACATATCTTGGATGTGATTTACTTCAGATACCTGGTTAGCCCGTTATGATCTTTCCAAGTCCTCTGGCTTGTCTTCAACCTTTTGTATGTCCCAATCGTCTCCCCAACTCTTACAACAGGTTCTAATACTCTTCCTAGCTCACCTTCTAGTCTCAGATGCATGGGACGGTCAATTACTGCAAAAACCTCTTCAATACAATGTTGCAAATGTTGCTTGTGTTCAGCAGAGTAGACAATCTGATTTCATGGTACAGATGAGTTGTTCCTAGAGAAAATATCATACAAAACTTACCTCCTCCATGTCAGAGTCCGGGTTGCCACTGCTGCCACTGCCGCTATTGCTGTTATTTGATCCAAGAAGTTGACGAAAAATCTCTGTGTTTCCGTTCCCCTCCGAAATGTCATCAGGAATCGTCTGGTCAGCTACCTTCTGCATTTCCAATTCTGAGTCATTGGCCCCTTCACTAACACAGTCCAACTCTTCCAGGTCTGTTACTGGAGACGAGCTGCGTGTCATATCACGACCCAACACAAAAATATCATAAATCTCACTAGGTGCCTTCTCCTCCTCATAATGTATGCCGGCAATGGTATAGAAAGGTGGGCACCAATTCCTTCACAGGTTCACCCAGAACTTGATATTGTTTAGTGGTAAGTTGTCGAGTTCCTTGTTCACTGCACAGATGAGGTGCTTGCAAAAGAGGAAACGGCTAATTAGATATGCTGGACAGGTACACGTCCAACTGTCCAGGTCTGTCTCGTAAGAACCCCGTGGCTGCAGTTTTTCCGCTTCTATCATTCCTAAACGTTCTGTACGTCCTTTCGTGTTCTTGAGGGTCTTCAACCACTGAATTTCTGTCTCCACCAGCCGATGATCATCGCAGCAACTCAGGTCCAACCAATTAGCCTTTGCAGACTTTTGCCATTCCGCCAACGGCTTGGGTCTACCAACACAGAAGCGATCAAAAACGATGTCGAGTGTGTGCTCTACTCGTGGTAACACCTGATGGATCATTGTGTGCATGACAAGGTCAAGACATGGCCAATGAAACTGGCCAAGCTCGTCATGTTTAATGACGTGCCACAGGCTCTTGACAATCATGGTGGTTTTAAGTCAAGGTATTGCCTCATCTGCAGAACGTGCCCAGGGTACCCATTGTTTTGGGTTGTACCATCGGTTCCACAGATATGCCCACACCTGTGAGAGGTTGCGCCTGAAGCAGAAATGATACATTTGTTTAACAGCTCCCTCATAGATCTCCTCAGCTGTACGTTTTGGCTTTCTCTCGTTAAACGGGATCTCAGGATGTTGATGCAGGTGGATATGAAACATCTCGACGATGGGTTCTCAATACTCCTTTGGACAAAAGGTTGGTAGGCTAAGTTTTGCCATGGACAGTAGATCAGAGTAGATGGGAATCCACTTCTTGTTGTGACATAGAACCATCAAGAGCAGGTGACATGTATAGGGAAATGGAGGTAGGCCCTTGTCTTTCTCTCATGAGCTCAGCATCGTATCCTTCTGGATCTTACTGTTAGTGCTACACACAATGGCTAACCAACTTCACTTACAGGTTGCACACCTTCAAAATCAGCTTCAGCTACTCCTTCTTCTATCCAACCCTGCACTGCATCTACTCCAGGTGCCCATGTGGCATCAATGAAATCAAACTTTTCATTTGCCCGACGAGGATTATAGTATGCAGGCTTCTTATCTTCTGTCAGCCATTCTCTGACATACTTGATAGCGTGCCAGTAACAGAGCTGATGCTTCACTTCAGGGAATACCTCTCAGCATGCATTCAACTCCGTCATATCCTTGTTATGGAGTAGGAACTCTACATTAGGACATGAGTCCTTGATGCACTGAAGAACTGACACTAGCATCTGCTCTTTCGCACCCTCCTCAGCGCTTCCATCTGTGGCAGTAAATGCAAATGCAAGGGCAAGTCCTTAACCATTCACTTCTGCTATAAAGCCATACAGCTTGTAGCCTAACATGTTTGTTTTCCCTGCAATCCATATAAGCTTAAGGGGTTATCGTGAGTATCAAGAATACTCACATGTGGAATCCATTGCTAACTCATTTACATTCTCGCCATATTCATCTAGTATCCTATTAAATGTGAACTCTAGCAAAGAGATTCCGTCTTCGACTGGAGTTGGTATTATCTCAACTTCAATCCCATCTGAGCAAGCCTTCCTCAAGACTAGAATTGCTGACTCCACTTGATCAGGTTTGAGCTTCCACACGCTCTCGTTTATCTTGGACCAGAAGTGGTAGACCTGCTTCTGTGTAAAGTTAACCTTCTTGTGACTTTTCTTCAGGGCCACCCATATCTAAAACTTTTAGGTTAGCAGTATTCATAAACTACAACTGTGAGTACCTTTCCGGCTGTGATGTTCTTCATCTGCTCAATCTCCTCCTTGATGTTGTCAGGTATAGAGATGTCAATGTATGGGATATGAGGGTGCAAATGGGTAAGTCAAATCTCAATGAGATCTAGTCCTCACTCATTCACAGTGATATTCAGCCAGCCATCACAATTGAAGTGTTCCATGGAACTTCACATCTGCTGTTTCTTTGGGTATGTCACTTTCTTATTCTTAGTCTGTTGTCCCTCTAATTGGGCACAGTAATGAATGTAGGTGATCATGTCTGTGTCTGCCTTTGATACACGCTTTGTCTTGAAACTTAACACATGTAAGTCTTTTATTTTTCTCTCAGTCTTCAATGCTACTCACTTGAATCTGAAGCCAGTCATCTTCCACATGAGCAATGCTACAGCCTGTGATATTCTCTTTCCCTTCTGGACTGGACCATGATCAACCTCCTCTTCACCACTGTCATCTGTATCTTCAGCTATGTTCCTTGACCCAGCTTCTTCCTTTGGAGGAGGCACAAGTGCATTTAATTCAAAAGCTTTTCCCTTCACTCATTCTAGCAGCTTCATTACTTGCTCCCATTCCAGCACTGGTAATCCATCTCCAGACCTATCCTTTCCTAGTGCCTTTCTTTTCTTTGGCTCTCCTCCTGTCTTCTCTAGGTGTCGTGCAGCATCTTGATTTCTTTTCCTCTCTTTACAGGTAGTGCAGACCTTGCTAAATCCTTTGTTGGCTGGCAATTGAGGAAATGACTCTTGGGGACTGCGGTAGGAGCACCGGGTACACTTGATATGTGCAATTGCATTGTCGGTAGTCATAGAATATAAGTGTTCTGGAGGACTCGAGCATTCACGGAAAGCCGATGCGACTCGTGCAAAACCCAAGCAAAAAAAAAATCTATTAGAGTTACACGTGATGGTAAAATGCTTATGTGAGCATGGTGAACAGGAGGGTCGTACTGCTCGGGACGACGGAGTCCCTTCCCTAGATTTTCGACCTGGATAAAGAGTCTCAGTATCATTCCTAGTACGTTTGGAGTAAAACACACACGAGTTCCCCTTCACTTGATCCAATGTACAACGATGACAGAAAAATTCTTCTCTCTGCTCTCTGAATCATTTCCTATTCCAAACGTTAAGATTAGAGCAGATATATTTCAATAATGCACACCAGAAGACGTGAATAAAATTCACTTGGTTGCTTGAGAACGTGCACATCGTTTGGTGATACTGCGAATGCTGGCTGCTTCTGGCCGAGTTCTGATGCAAGCTGTCGAATCGTTGGGTGCAACTGGGGGGTTACACTGGATACATGGCGTATAGACGAGTAAAAGAAATAGTGTAGATTTCTTGAGGAAGATATCCGAGATGAGAGCATGCGGAAAGTCAGTGGAAAGCCGTGGTGGAATGCGGAATCCTTGCGACTCAGATTAAGCGCCGGTGAGGAAAATCTCCTCTACTTGAACTTCATCGTTGTCTCCCATGATGGACTTACTTCTCTTGCGCCACTGGCTACTAGTGACTTGCGCGCAACTCAGTCGTCGCAGCCGCGCCATTCATGAAGATGACGGAGTCGAAGGGTCGTTTTGCAGTTTGGCATTATATACATTTTTAACGAAAACAAAAATCATTCAACAGTACCATCTACTTCTCACTCTTGTTTGCTGCGCTTGGCTTCCCTCATGGACAAATCACCGGTAACTTCCTCGGATGTTCGCTTCCTGTGCACGCCAATAGCTTCCTTCTCGAGTGTTCGTGCCACAACCGGATTCGCCCGCTCCGACATATCGAACATGTCACCTAACCAAACATCATCCTCCTCAGCGCTGGCAAGGTCCTCCGCATATAATTGCACTAGTTTGTACGGCTCGGTAGAAAATTTGTCAAGGGTCGACCCCGGTAATGCTTCTACTCGCCGATACTCTTCTCGTAACATGTTGGAAATCGCAATGGCCAACTCCATGGTGAAATGAAACTGCGCTGGAACAGAGGATCTGTACCTCGACTGAACTTCATGGCTACCTCGCAGAAACTCCGTGCGGTCACTGATAGTGAAGAGCGTGAACGCCGGAAACAGCTGGTAGAATTTGAGCATGCGATGATTGATGATTGGTTCTTGAACAGAACCACCAGCGTCGGACTCTTTACTCGCATTGAGCTCTGGATCCTTGGCATTCGCGCTGGGCCCTTCATTCACGGGGTGCATGATGAAGAGGAAGTACATGAGAATCCAAAACAGGGACTCGAGGTCGTGAAGGAAGTTGTACTGAATGGGAGTCCGCGTATCCGTGGGAGCCTCGTTTTCCGTCTGTCTTCTCACCATTGATACGAAGCCTTCCTTTTTGGCAAGCTGGTTTTTCGGTTTTACGGGAAGAAAGAGGTGATTTCCCGTCCATATTTCCATAGCCATGAAATAGGGTGTCCCCTTTTTGAGCCCATGAATTAATATACAGCTGAAAAAGTCAAACCCTTACGCACTGTTTTGATATCTTGCGGAGACTGAGAACTTGCACCGACCTTTCTTGGCATATTCAAGATCAGTGATTTTGCACCAGAGTTCACCATCTACTTCTGAAACCAATAGATTGCCTGTGCTGATGTCTCTGTGCACCATCCCAGCAGAATACATTATTGACAGCCCTGAAGAATTGTGAGAAATGAGTGGTTCACCTAAGATCAGAACTCACCAATACTGGCTTTCCCGATACACGCTACTACCGTTCTTAGGTTGCGGACATCTTGGAGTGGGCATCCGGCATCCTCCATCACAATACGATAGTGAGTCTTGTTGCCGTAGTGCTCTCGTGAGAGCATACGTATGTCCTGGGTCTGAGCTCGGTGACCAGATGGAAGACTGCCTGTAGAGTCCGACATCTGCGAACCAGCCAAGGATCGGGAAGGTCTTTTAGGGTATTGAATCGTAATCAGTTTGAGGACAAACTTCTTCCTCGGGCGGGACAGGTCGTTTCCCCTGAGAAAGTTGGTAGAGTTGTCGTCAACGAGCTCGCTCGGATCCGTCATCGAAGGGACTTTCACGATTTCGCAGTCCTTGATGGCCACAAAATGCTTCTCGAAATCTGTGGCATCCAGACCTTCGACAACGTGGACCTTGTTGATATTGGCCTTCATATCCTCTTGGATTTCGAGCTCCGTTTTTGCTCCCTCTGGAAGCCAAAGATCCTTCAGGACAAATATAGGGCCAATCAATTCGTCATTCACAACACGTTGGACCTTGAACACACGATTCGCTCGACCCAATAAGAACTTTGCCTTGTAGATGCTAATGGCCTCCAAGGTTTCATACTCGATCCCATTGATAGTGAACCGGTAACGCGTCTTAACCTTGCTACCACTGCTTCGCTTGACTNATCTACGAGTAGGATCGGATCCCATGAGGTGGTTGATATTGCCGACGAGTTTGGAAATGTTCTACGTGTCGACCTGAATGAGTAATATAGCGAGCGACAAATGATAAAAACACTCACATCGTCTGTATCGCTGTCGTTAACGACCTTTTTGAATTCTCCTGTCATCACAATATCACATTCAAACTGTTCCTTTCCTGCCTGGTCTCCAACAGCAGTGGTGTCGACAAGTAACGCGTTGATATCGGCAATGTAACCGCCATGTGCGTCCTCGGATCTGAGACCCTTACTAGGGGTACTGGAGAATGTGATGAGTGGAGGTTTTCCAGTCGCTTCCTGTGTGTGCTCGAGAACCTTGTTGAATTTGCCAGCCAGCGATTTATAGAGCTCGTTCTCGGTCATGGCGGACTGACGCGTGGAAATTTGACCCTCCTCCTGCACAGCGTCGGGTGCTGGCGTACCCTGCCCTTGGCCACTCTGCTCAGCTTGTCCCTGTACTGGCACCTGCTGGGGCTTCGCCTTGTCGAATTTGAACCCCACCCAACCTTCATCCGACAACTCTCCGTCCTTGAGCGCATAGTAGACTTGTTCGAGTTTCGCATTGTCTACGCATGGCAGCACGGCAGCCTTGAACTGGTCGAATGAAACCTCTGGAATGCTGGGACCAAGGCCACGCAAGGCCTGATTTCTGACTCCTTCCATTTGGATTTCTCGTTTGACTATGTGGTGTCTGCAGTAACTTATACACCATAGTATTTAAACTCAGCAAGCCACAGCAACGTGTAAGGAGAAAGAGGACAATGGTGGTGANGAACCTTGTTGAATTTGCCAGCGAGCGGTTTATAGAGCTCGTTCTCGGTAACAGCGGACTGACGCGTGGAATTCTGCCCTTCCTCCTGCACAGCGTCGAGCGTTGGCGTACCCTGCCCTTGGCCACTCTGCTCAGCTTGTCCCTGCACTGGCACGCGCCGAACCCGCTGGGACTTCGCCTTGTCGAATTTGAACCCCAACCAACCTTCATCCGACAACTCTCCGTCCTTCTTGAGCGCATCGTAGACTTGTTCGAGTTTCGCATTGTCTACGCATGGCAGCACGGCAGTCTTGAACTGGTCGAACGAAACTTCTGGAATGCTGGGACCAAGGTCATGCAAGGCCTGATTCCTGACTTCTTCCATTTGGACGTTCTCGTTTGACTATTTGGTGTCTGCAACAACTTATACACCATAGTTTTTAAACTCAGCGAGTCACAGCAACGTGTAGGAGAAAGAGGACAATGGTGGTGAACGAATCAGGGTAGAACTTACCGCATACTAAGGCATCAACTTTTTCCAAACATGCACGACTGTCGACTTGTTCATGTCCGCCCTCTGAGAGTCCTCTGACTCGAAGCAGCCTGAGTCTGAAGAGTAGGGCCGGTGGCTGTGTTTGAAAACGTTTCCGCGAACCTCAGGCATACCGCAAAGTCCGATATCGAGTGGATCTCCAACGGCTTGTTTGCACACAATCTTGATCACATTTTTTGGTCAGGATTCTTGCGCTGCCCCGGACGCTCTGGATCAACACTTTTGTCGCTAGCTGCCTTGACCTTCAACTTGACCTGCAGGACTGATATTTCGGACCCCTACTCACGACAACGGGCCGATCCTCCTTGTAAGTAGACTTTGTTCAACCGAGAGACCCAGAGACTCGAGTTATTACTGAAGCCATTTTTACATTTCAGCACAACAATCGCATTCGAGGAGAAGATGGGCTCGCATCACTCGATGAAGTGATGATACCAGATATCGTTATGCTCGGGACTCGCCCTATATTCTACAAGATCCCGGTCACCTCTGCTCTTAGTCGCTTCGTCATCGAAGGTTGATACCCAAAAGAGACCACAATGGCCTCCAGATGCGTTGTTGTATCTCCTTCACGGCGCCTCAGAGAAGGCATAGAGTCTCTGACATACCGAAGGATTGCTTTACGCCGCTTCTGCTTTCAAAGAAGTTGCCAGATCGTCGTGAAAGAGGTTTCTGGTCTAGGCGGCGGTATCGATCATAAGTGAGTGCAACCTATACGACACTCCGCCTCATTCTCATTTTTATTTTATCAAGATTCATTTGCTACTTTTATGCACTATTGCAGGATACTTGATTGCTTTACCCAACCTTGATCTATATTCCTGCTTTCCCGCTTTCCATGTAGTTTGAGTTGAATGGCATCTTCGTTCCCAAGATACCACAGTCCAAAGCACATCAGACTCAACCACTTGAGTACTCGTTTTCAAGTTGAAGAAGTTCGATATTTGAACAAGAAGGGAGGGGTTTTTACATACAACCATCAAAAGAATACTGACATAGAGGCACGAGGAGCAGTAGCTTGCATGCATCCAAAGCATAGGCAAGTAGCACTCTTCGGCCTTGTACTTAGTATTGGTTGTGGCTATGGCTGTGTCATTCTTCAACCTGGCTTGCTCNTCGTTTGCTGAGGCAGCGGCGTCGTAGGAAGTTCCGATTCAACAACTGGTGAGCTGGACATTGTGGACGAGGTGAGATCAGAATGCTAGAGAATAAACTGAGTTTCAGCAGTAGAGTACACACCATGGTATTTAAACCCAGCGAGCCACAGCAACGTGTAGGACAGAAGCAAAGAACATTGGACATTGAACAATGGTTCGGCGTTGGTGGACCGGAGTCACGGTGGCACTGCCATCAACTTCTTTAAAATGCGCGATTGTAGACTTGTTCAGAAAGTATGTGTGAGATACATGTAGGCATCGAAGATGGAGCCCGATGAAGACTCCATCCACACTCTCTGAAATCCAGACAAACAGCCCAAAATCTTTGGGCTGCTTCAACAACGGTGACATGCCACGGCCTCCCACTGCAGAAAATGTTACACGGTTCTACGTAGTCCTTGCACTTGGTAATACCTCTTGAATCTCATGAGATCTTAATCTGAGTCTAATATCAGCCTGGCGTCGCCGTCGACGATACAATTTGATGGATCGGATGACTATTAGCCTATATCGCGCTGCGGTCTTACGCGCTTTCAAGAATGTCGTTCCATAGGTTTCCTGTGGGATTCACATGACTACGACGAGCAAGCCGGGCTGGTGGTCATTGAAGAATGACGCAGCCGTAGCCACAACCAGAGTGCTACTCGCCTATGCTTTTGATGCATGCAAGCTACTGCTCCTTGCGCCTCTATGTCAGTATTCTTTCGATGGTTGTATGTAAAAACCCCTCCCTTCTTGTTCAAGTATCGAACTTCTTCAACTTGAAAACGAGTGCTCAAGTGGTTGAGTCTGATGTGCTTTGGACTGTGGTATCTTGGGAACGAAGATGCCATTCAACTCAAACTACATGGAAAGCGGGAAAGCGGGAATATGGATTAAGGTTGGGTAAAGTAATNCATGCCATGGCCTCCCACTGCAGAAAATGTTACATGGTTCTATGTAGTCCTTGCACTTGGTGATACCTCTTGAATCTCATAGATCTTACTCTGAGTCTAATATCAGCCTGGCATCGCCGTCGACGATACAATTTGATGGATTGGATGACTATTAGTCTATATCGCACTGCGGCTTTCAAGGATGTCGTTCCATAGGTTTCCTGTAGGATTCACATGACTATGATGAGCAAGCCAGGTTGAAGAATGACACAGCCATAGCCACAACCAATACTAAGTACAAGGCCGAGGAGTGCTACTCACCTACGCTTTTGATGCACGCAAGCTACTGCTCCTTGCACCTCTATGTCGGTATTCTTTCGATGGTTGTATGTAAAAACCCCTCTCTTCTTGTTCAAGTATCGAACTTCTTCAACTTGAAAACAAGTGCTTGAGTGGTTGAGTCTGATGTGCTTTGGACTGTGGTATCTTGGGAACGAAGATGCTATTCAACTCAAACTATATGGAAAGCAGGAAAGCAGGAATGTGGATTAAGGTTGGGTAAAGTAATCAAGTATCCTGTGATAGTGCATAAAAGTGGCAAATGAATCTTGATAAAACAAAAATGAGAATGAGAGAGAGTGTTGTATAGGTTGCACTCACTTATAATCGATACCGCCACCTAGATCAGAAACCTCTTTCATGATGATCTGGCAACTTCTTTGAAAGCAGAAGTGTCGTAAAGCAATCCTTCGGTATGTCAGAGACTCTATGCCTTCTCTGAGGCACTGTGAAGGAGATACAACAATGCATCTGGAGACCATTGTGGTCTCTTTTGGGTATGTACCTTCAATGACAAAGCGACTGAGAGCAGAGGTGGCCAGGATCTTGTAGAATATAGGGCGAGTCCTGAGCATAACAATATCTGGTATCATCACTTTATCGAGTGATGTGAGCCCATTTTCTCCTCGAATGTGATTGTTGTGCTGAAATGTAAAAATGGCTTCAGTAATAACTCGAGCATCTGGGTCTCTCGGGTCGAACAAAGTCTACACTTACAAGGAGGATCGGCCTGTTGTCGTGATTAGAGGATGGTAAAGTGCGATTAGGGCTCGTTACTGTACCTGTACATTGCCATCTATACAGGGTCATATATACAGTTACTGACCCGTACTGTATCCCAGTGGAGGGAAGGAAGGTATGGTACGGTTTACAGGTCAGTCGTAAACTGTACAGACTGTACCGTCAGACAGGTTTACAGCTGTAATACGGTCTGGGTGGGCGCTTGATGCGGTGATGGCTTCCAAATTGGGAAAAATGCCGTTGCATGACTTCTTTAGCACTACTTTGGTTCCTTTCACGTTGTCGAAACCTGGTTACCGCTTTCTTCAACGCCATCGGCAGTGGTCAAGAGAAGTCAAGCTCACCTTCTTAGGTCTTCATTGAACTTAGATTGGGCTGACAGCAATTTTGAGCAATGGAGGAATGGATTATTGGAGTGATGAAGGTGAGCCGCTGCTTTTTTCACATATGTACTCATACTANTTTTGGGTATCAACCTTCGATGACGAAGCGACTAAGAGCAGAGGTGACCGGGATCTTGTAGAATATAGGGCGAGTCCCGAGCATAACGATATCTGGTATCATCACTTCATCGAGTGATGCGAGCCCATCTTCTCCTCGAATGCGATTGTTGTGCTGAAATGTAAAAATGGCTTCAGTAATAACTCGAGTCTCTGGGTCTCTCGGTTGAACAAAGTCTACTTACAAGGAGGATCGGCCCGTTGTCGCCGTACTGTATCCTGGTGGAGGGAAGGAAGGTACGGTATGGTTTACAGGTCAGTCATAAACCATACAGACTGTACCGTCAGACAGGTTTACAGCTGTAATATGGTCTGGGTGGGTGCTTGATGCGGTGATGGCTTCCAAATTGGGAAAAATGCCATTGCACGACTTCTTTAGCACTACTTTGGTTCCTTTCACGTTGTCGAAACCTGGTTACCGCTTTCTTCAACGCCATCGGCAGTGGTCAAGAGAAGTCAAGCTCACCTTCTTAGGTCTTCATTGAACTTAGATTGGGCTGACAGCAATTTTGAGCAATGGAGGAATGGATTATTGGAGTGATGAAGGTGAGCTGCTGCTTTTTTCACATATGTACTCATACTAATAGCCCTCAGTAGTCTTTAATGACAGCCATAGTCACTGAGGGGCTCTCCAGATGCAGTTAAACTGTATCCCATTGTTCAAAGTCAAAATAAAGTTAATTTCCTTGGCGATATTCGATGACCGACCCTCTAGAGGCTCACAAACACTTGATGCAGACTCGGCAGAGCTGCATATAGCCATAATTGGTCAAATTTCCCATCAACCTTGAGGCTTCTTAGGATAACACCGTATATACAGTTGACAGTATGGTTATGACCCCGTACCTGTACTGTAGAGGAGGTCAAGATGGGCTTATACAGTATGGTTACAGGCTTGCCCATACACCTTACGACCCGTAACTTTTACGACCATACCCGTATATGGGTACGGTAACGAGCCCTAAGTGAGATATAATGAGAAGATCATGTTCCTCGAAATCCAACATACGCACGACCTTCTTTACAAGGTTACTGATAGCTGAGTGCTGACCGACATTGGGGTTTGTGGCAAAATCTGGTATTGCAATAAAAAGCGAAGACTGGTCCGAAATATCAGTCCTGCAGCTCAAGTTGAAGGTCAAGGCAGCTAGCGACAAAGGTTGATCCAGAGCGTCTGGGGCAGCGCAAGACTCCTGACAAGCTGTTGGAGATCTGCTCGATATTGGACTTTACGGTATGCCTGGGGTTCGCCATGATGATGGTTCGCTTCAGAAACGTTTTCAGACACAGCCACTGGCCCTACTCTTCAGACTCAGGCTACTTTGAGTCAGAGGACTCTCAGAGGGCGGACATGAACAAGTTGACAGTCACACATGTTTGGAAAAAGTTGATGCCTTAGTACACGGTAAGTTCTACTCTGATTCATTCATCACCATTGTCCTCTTTCTCCTACACGTTGCTGTGGCTCACTGAGTTTAAACACTATGGTGTGTACTTTATTCCAGAAGGTCAAACGAGAACGTCCAAATGGAAGAAGTCAGGAATCAGGCCTTGCATGACCTTGGTCCCAGAATTCCAGAAGTTTCATTCGACCAGTTCAAGGCTGCTGTGCTGCCACACATAGACAATGTGAAACTCAAACAGGTCTACAATGCACTCAAGAAGGACGGAGAGTTGTTGGATGAAAGTTGGTTGGGGTTCAAATTTGACAAGGCGAGGTCCCAGCGGGTTCAGTGCATGCCAGTTATGAAAGCAGTTTTCATTGGAAATTCAACTCCGACTCAGAAATCGTATGTCATACTCAGACTCCAACTTGTTTCATCAAGTCCAACTACTGAGTCCAACTTGATAGAACCTCTCTGAGTCAGACGGCTTACTGCAGCTCACACATAGTCCAGTACGCTCTACCAAGATCTCCTTATTGATTCTTCTTAGACATTAAATTCAACATGGGATTAAACACCTTGTAAGTATGAATTAAGTGCTTCGCACTATGGGGATCATATATCCAAAGAGGGCCCAGTTAAGGACAACTAACTGGCAAAGAGCTCCTTTTGATTAAAACCTAGTGGTAGATCCCCTTGGCATGGAGCCCCAACTTTGATCATTCGGATGCAACATCTCTTTGCAGCGGTAGTATTAATATTATCCAATGCTATCCAATGTCCCTTGAGGGCATCGGGAAACGTTGGATAACATACCTCGTTAAGATGCCGCTTTTCCGATGGTATCCAACGTTATCCGATGCCCTCCTGATGTCCTGGGGTGACCTTTTAAAATATATTCACCAAGTCATAAAGTTACATTGCAGTATATGCCCGATGTCACCTCACCCTGGCCTTCGCCCAACACCCTTTGGCTGATACCCCACAAGTCCGATACACTGTCGTTGACACCCAGTGAAAAGTTCATCTGGTCAGCTCGAGCCAGATTGTGCAACAGCGAGCAACAGGTTTTTCGAGCGGGATTGAGCCAGGTTGATATTGCTTGTACAACTTTCACATATTTTACTAGGCTCGCTCTCGCTCGTTTTTGCTAGATATGACAACATAACAATCATGATTTTCTATAGATGACACAACACAACACAACACAACACAACATGGTACAACACGATATAGCTAGACTGCACTGGGAACCTAGTTGCCTCTACCTGCCTCGATATGCCTATGCCATGCTGGCTCTACCCACCTTGCTATGGCTTGATATGCCAATCCAATTCAATCAACCCATGCCAGCTCCTTACCGCACCAGTATCCTTACAATACCCTCAAACAGATCCATCACAGACTGAAGTTATCCAAAGCCATAGAATCTAGAGAGTTAGGGTAGAGAGAATTAGCTGGGGAACATCAAGGTGAAAATAAGCACGTACCATATCTTGTGCTATATTCCATGGCGGAGGGTTCAGCAGTCGCTGTCAGGGGGAATCGGAACAAGTGGTAAACGAACACATGTTCCAAGTGCCAGTGGCAAAAGTGTAATTGTGTAACCTTTTCGCATATGCCAGATTTGCTTAGACGCCCACTTGGGGGGTTATTCATGAGATGCACAGATACGAAGCAGATGTGTGACTCACCTTGTAGCCGTTACTTTTTCATCTTAACCGCACCTTGCCATCCATCACACCCAGATCTAAAATAGATACTATAGGATGGTGTTAGTTAACCACTGCCCAGGGTATTGTGAAGGATGTAAGTAGGTGACAGTGGTGGACATGAAGAAAGGAACAGCATTGGAAGCGAGCATGATGGCTTTGTGATGTGGCTACTCGGACATTGCTAGTGTAGAGTTCAGGCAGAGCAAGCTGGAACTTGGAAAGTTTTTGAATAAAAGTTGTTGCAACTTGCAGGTTGGTGTCTTGTGAAATTGAATGATGTTGAGACTGTTTTGAGGAGGAACATAATGCCAGCACAGAGACGCAATCCATTGACCTTGTCATATCTGGCCCAGGCAAGGTAGAGAGAAGGTATGCGTGACTGGAAAACGAAGAGTTGTCAAGAGGGTTCATGTTGGCTTTGGCATGGTGAGAGGCTGACTCTGACAGCCTCGATTTCACACGGCGCCCTCGCTGTTGCATGATCTGGCTCGAGCTTGCCAGACAGACTTTTCACTGGGGAACAACATTGGACACATCGGAAAACATCGACACACATCTGGTTGGGAAATTTCAATGCCAACTCATCAATAGCTGGCTCATAGAACCACAATATCAGAAACAAAAGCAAATTTACTATCTAGAAAAGTTCAGAGAGGCATACATGCACTACTGCAAGACTCTGGCTCCAAAGCATCAGGACATTTTCCTGTTCAGGCCCACGATGAATATGTGCCAGTCGCTCCGTCAACTGAGCAACCAGATGATCAGTGGAAGATCCTAGTGCTGGTGGATCTACAGGAACTTCATTTACTGTAGGAGGGGGGCCACGACAACCGATCCAAGATGTGGCACCATCATGAGCATAATTCTGGCATAATGATCGGAGCAAATCATCATCATCTAGCCCCTCCCAATCCACCCCAAAAACCTCCAATTCCTTGTTACTCAAATTAAGGTCATTCAAAGAGTCCTGACACAGCCCACATACCAGCATGTCAAAACCAAACATATTGTCTGGAGAATGATTGGGTTGACCTCTCATGGTAATCTGGTGCATGTTCCAAGACTCGGCCCAGAATGCCAAATGAGAGTTGATGACTGGCAGGAAGAGGTGGTGTAAGAGCCAGATGTGATTTTCATTGTTGATATCGAGGCTGTGGTGGAGCTCCAGCTCAATGAAGTGATCATACCACATGGAGGTAATGGCGATGCATACATCCACCCAAAGTCTCTCAATTCGGATGTTGTGGACTGACCTGTAGGAAAGCGAAATTGGTGAATAAATTTCAGATTGAGGAGCGACTTACCGACCCCAGATGTAAGAGCCTCAACCAACACCCCAAAGATATTCCATAAAGGCAGCTACTAGAATGTTCTCACTCCCATGGTCACCTCAAAGACAGGAAGGAATTCCATGCACAGTAATTGCCACCAGAAAAAGTAACAAAACAGTAAGACCTGAATTGTTATCACTGGCTTTTAAGCCAGTGATAAAGCGTGAGTATCCATCAACAAAACCATGGATGATGATATTGAAGCATATAAGACCTGTTCAGTATGCTCAGAGAGTGGTACACCTGAATCATGATCATAGACTACTCGCCATGGTGGCCATCATGATGCCATAAAAAGTTGGGGCCTGGTACTGAATATCTTTGTCTCTGGATAGTGATTCTCTCAAACACTCGATGGACGGGATCAACATGGATAAGAGACAGACAAAGGCGCTCATAGGGAACTACATGTCCTAACCATTGCAACATCCCATCCAGAACTCAGATACCAGCCTTTGGATAATGAGACAGCAGATGGAGCACCAAATGGTCCAGTTCGTTGTTTGATATGTTTGATAAGTAGCCTGAGGATGCAGAAGATTCGTACTCCTGGACATCAGCAGGCAGGTGCTCTGGTAGTGGGTTTGACGGATCTAAAACATCTTTCTGGTTGCCATCAGAGTCTTCCCTAGAATCAGACACCTCAGTGAATGGATTTTCACCAGGCTGTACGAGCTCCAGCTCTAGCAAAAGCTCTCATACACAGGTTCTGCCAAGCCCCAGAAAATGACTGATACCCGAAATGGTCCGATGACAGTATGCCCAGCGCAGAAATTGAGGATCCACAACAGTAGTGGGCCAACCTCTGTGACCAGTATATATTCAATGGACAATTGGCATGTGTCCTTGATGAGTAGAGGCTATTGCTTGCTCATGTAGAGCTCGCAGGTCACTGAGCATTGTTTGAAGATTGATACACAGCATTTCCCACTCCGAGGGGTTTTCAAAAACCCATGGGTACTAGACGGAATTAGTAAGATATAAGTGAACAAGAGTCTGATCAAACCTGATCAGTGATCTGGGCAAATTCTTGCAAGTCTTCATCTAGAAGTTGTAGAAGGTATGGCTCTGGATTCTCGTATGATTCATGCAGCTTAATGCAAAAGTTTTGGTGAATGCGCCTGAAGCACTCGAGCAGGAGCTGAGACAGTGCCCC
>LATX02000053.1:0-26820 GCA_001466705.2 Moniliophthora roreri | reverse complement strand
AAGTCTTACCTTTTCAATTAATGAGATCTTCTACATTTGAGTTAATTCAGATTGATTGAGGCTATATACAAGGTATGAACACTTCATGATGCAAGCTGCACAGTAAATGAATATTTCCTTGTATTTTTGGGGTGATTCTGAGATGGCCGAAGACAGCCTCTATTCCATCTCAATGACCTTTCAGATTTTGGGTCCAGTTATTGGATGCAGTGCAGTTCAGATAATACAACAAAAAGCAGAAAACATTAATTCTAACATCTCTACAATATGATACAAGCCATGAATACACCTACCAGGCAGTTGCCCATATCAGAGCCAAAGAAGTGACGACTGCTGAGACCCATTCGCGTATCTAATAGCATGAACGAAAATTGTAAAATACTGGGATATAATCACCTCAATGCTGACCGAAATGATGAACAGATGTGCAGTGTGCAGAATGGTCCAATGGTTGACTGACTTCGTATGCGTTGAGTCAGTTGGGAGGATAGACATCAACATTCATCACTTGCATGGTACCCTCCCACATGGTGTAGACCTGTCCAAAAAGCACTTGTGTTAGCCATCAAATGAATATATAACACAGTTTCTCTACCTAGCAAGAATGATAGCTGCGTTGGTATGCAATAAAATCTCAATAAAGGTCACAACTTATGGTGGATTCAGCTCTGCTTAAGCTGGGTACTATATACGACCTCCTGAGACACCAATTGCCCAGTTTCTCTGTCTCAAAATACGATAGGAATTTACTATAGGCAAAAAANTTCGCATTCCCATAAAAGCTCTCGGAAGTGCGGCTTTCACTTCCTTTACTGCTGAGACTACCTGCACTGGCATCACGGAGCCTATGACAGCTTCTTCGGCTATGGGTTCCTCCTTTCTAGGCCTGCTTCCTGATGGCTTCTTATCTTCTGCCATTGCTTCTGTCTGTACCTTCGGTGATCGGGGACTGTTCTTTAGACCTTGTAATAGTCATTGAAATGGATCTAGTTCCTCCGGAGAGTCGGTGGAGATATTCAATGTATCCAAGCCTGATGGCTTCAGTGTATTCAGCAAGGGTTCTTCTTCTCGTTCGATCGTTCTTGATCCAGTCGGAGTGAATGACAGGGTCGAGGTTCTCTTTGTTTCTGGGTCTTCTGCTTGTGTCTCTGTTAGTTGCTGACTCGTTAGCGATGGCGAGTGCAAGGGGGTCAGTAGGTCTCTGCGGGATGCTCAGGTTAACGGTGGGATCGCTCGTCCACCAGGATTCGATATGGATTGGGTTAGTTGCCCACACCGGCGCGCCTCTGCTTCCGCGATGTCTTGTTCTAGCTGTTGTTCATTCCGTCGCAACGTCTTGTTCCTAGGTGATGCCTAAACCTGGATAGGTCGGCAATCGATCAGCTTGACCTTGTGTTACGTTACTTGCGTAGCAACGTCGACTTAACCACCTTAGCAAAGCGTACTCTTCGTTTAAGTAGTAGTCGCAAGTTCAAGTTTAAGTTCGTTCAGTGGTCACTGAAGTTCAGAGGTCCTTCGATATCGGCGTTGACACAGGTATAGATTAACCAGGTCAAGCTGAAGACTAGAAGTCTCAGCTTGAGTGTTTAAATAGATACAACTTCTGCTAATACTAACTACGTAAGTATAGCGGAGAGTACGGAGATTGTCTAAGATTTCCCGAGGCGGTCAGGATATGAGTAATATAGTACAAAAGGATAGGTAAAAGGGGATGGGGAAGGTGGATGAGTCCAATGGAAAGAGAAGCATAAGAGTGAGAAAGGAAAAGGGGACTGGGAAGGTGGATGAGTCCGATAGAAAGAGAAGCATAGGAAGTATTACAAGGGAAAAGAGAAGAGAGTCTGTATCACCAATGGATATTCACATGGAGGAAATGTAATACTTTGAAGGTGCACAGTGATGTCTTTTTCTTATCATTGATGTAAGTAACTGACCATAATAACAACAAGTCTTACCTTTTCAATTAATGAGATCTTCTACATTTGAGTTAATTCAGATTGATTGAGGCTATATACAAGGTATGAACACTTCATGATGCAAGCTGCACAGTAAATGAATATTTCCTTGTATTTTTGGGGTGATTCTGAGATGGCCGAAGACAGCCTCTATTCCATCTCAATGACCTTTCAGATTTTGGGTCCAGTTATTGGATGCAGTGCAGTTCAGATAATACAACAAAAAGCAGAAAACATTAATTCTAACATCTCTACAATATGATACAAGCCATGAATACACCTAGTAACTCTAGTACGCAAGCTTTTTGTCAATAAACAAGTAATCACAATTGGCTGCATGTAACTCATTAGGCCCAGGTGGTTGCCCATATCAGAGCCAAAGAAGTGACGACCGCTGAGACCCATTTGCATACCTAATAGCATGAACAAAAATTGTAAAATACTGGGATATAATCACCTCAATGCTGACCGAAATGATGAACAGATGTGCAGTGTGCAGAATGGTCCAATGGTTGACTGACTTCGTATGCGTTGAGTCAGTTGGGAGGATAGACATCAACATTCATCACTTGCATGGTACCCTCCCACATGGTGTAGACCTGTCCAAAAAGCACTTGTGTTAGCCATCAAATAAATATATAACGCAGTTTCCCTACCTAGCGAGAATGATAGCTGCATTGGTATGCAATAAAATCTCAATAAAGGTCACAACTTATGGTGGATTCAGCTCTGCTTAAGCTGGGTACTATATACGACCTCCTGAGACACCAATTGCCCAGTTTCTCTGTCTCAAAATACGATAGGAATTTACTATAGGCAAAAAATGGTCAATTCATNTCAAGCAGTCAGAAGGAAGGACTGGAGGACTTGGTGAGCAAGCTCAGCCAAGCTGAAAGTTGTTGAAATTATTCAAGATGTGCAAGGGTGGTTTCTGCATGCGGCCAGAAAAAAGTTTTAACATCAAATCTGATGGACCAGCGTCCCCCTTCTGGCCCATCAAATATGACGTTCTGGGTGGGAACCAAAGGTGGTGGCAGAATGGTAATAATCCTGCTCCTAAGATACGTCCAGAGAACCATGTCAACAGAAATTCAAACCTCACTGAAGAGACATTGACAATT
Organism: Moniliophthora roreri; assembly: GCA_001466705.2. Taxonomy (NCBI): domain Eukaryota; kingdom Fungi; phylum Basidiomycota; class Agaricomycetes; order Agaricales; family Marasmiaceae; genus Moniliophthora; species Moniliophthora roreri. The sequence goes on along the minus strand of LATX02000053.1, from coordinate 23,744 downwards.
CTGAATCAAAGCCAAGGTCAGCTGAGGAGAAAACCTCAATTTGTGATTCATGACAATAGTGGTTGGAGGCCCTCTGCGAGGTCGTATTTGGACAAAGAAGAGGTTACGAGTACTGTAGTCATTGACTTACCTCCTCATTACGATGCCGCTGTATAATTCTTTATGATATTTTGTAATATGAAGTAGGTTGAATACATTATTATCTAGCCAGCAGCAGCTGGGGGAAATGATAACCCATTTCGCAACAGAGGATCAGATGATCAGTCGGTTTGAGTCAGGCGAGATTCTCAAATATCATCTTGATTGCTGGCTAGCTACTGCAAAATAGTACTTATCACATCATTCGTTATACACAGCTGGTGGCTCTCGCAGACATGCCTCATCGTCCTGGACCCACTGGCAAAATACTCTTTTCTTGGTTCAATCTTTAGACAAACATTACTCGAATCAATTCAAATCCCTGACTTTCCTAAATCATTCACATTGACAATCAATGTACATGTAATCATTACCTGAACAATCAGTCCAGTCCAAGCCTGATGAAGATGCTCAAAAACCTATGCCTCTACTATGAAAACACAAGGCTTGTGGTGCCAAAATACCCCCGAAAAAGGTATATATAAGTTCTTGATTCTCAATTTTGTTTGCGAGTTGGTTCGGCGTGGTTCACTGTTACCACAACGTCAAGAATAATTTCTCAATGTCTCGCTCAGTAGTTCAGAGATGAATGCCTTCAAAACAACTTCTCAGATCAAGATTGGTGTTCGTTTTGTATAATATTTATAGGTTTATAGTTTTATTAATCACTTCAAAGCAAATACTGGTATTGATGTTTGACCAGAAACTGCCCAAAGAATAAACTTCTTCTAAGTGAGAACAAAGGTACCTCTTGTACCTGAATATAGCCCTCTTAGCTATGTTCTGCAATGATTCTCAAGAGGACAAATCTTCTAGACACTGCTAGCCTGAAACCCTCTCTGATTCACGTTGAAACACCAGACTATACTGATGCATGTCAGCTACCCTCTTGGTAAACTGATACAATATTCTTCTTATCAGAAAACACACCTCTTGCACTAAAAACTAAGCTCTTCCTAGCTTTTATTTATATCTCTGGTTTGGGTTACAATCTCAGGTCTCAACTAGCCTGTGCCTCTTGCACAACTAAATAAGCTAGAGCCCAAAGTGGTTGAAAAATACTGATTGCCAGTAGCTCTTCTACCTGAACAACAACGNCCTGAATATAGCCCTCTTAGCTATGTTCTGCAACAATTCTCAAGAGGACAAATCTTCTAGACACTGCTAGCCTGAAACCCTCTCTGATTCACGTTGAAACACCAGACTATACTGATGCATGTCAGCTACCCTCTTGGTAAACTGATACAATATTCTTCTTATCAGAAAACACACCTCTTGCACTAAAAACTAAGCTCTTCCTAGCTTTTATTTATATCTCTGGTTTGGGTTACAGTCTCAGGTCTCAACTAGCCTGTGCCTCTTGCACAACTAAATAAGCTAGAGCCCAAAGTGGTTGAAAAATACTGATCGCCAGTAGCTCTTCTACCTGAGCAACAACGTCATACACTCTGGTAATTGGTGGGCAGTATCTCTCCTGCTTTCCACCTACAAAACACGTCCCCTTATATACTCTACAACATAAATAATCTAATATATCTGTCACACATACAAATAAAACTGAGTCGGGTGCTAAATATTATATAAACTGAGCTGTGTTTGGTAATTTCTCTGTCACAGTGTCCAATTGTAGTCAGGCTTCATAGCCATAATCTCTTTTATTCTTTTTCTATGACGATTGCACAGTCTCCTGACACTAATTGTTTGCAATTTCCTCGATCAAACAACTCTCCTTCTGACTCCATTTGAAAATATTATACTTCCATGCCACTCCACATGGTTCCTTCCTTCTCCGTCTATTGTCATCTGCTCTGTGGATGTGTAATATGCTTCCATTTCTCCTCTAAAGTGTATGTGTAAGCTCAGCCATGCTATCTTCTTGTCATACAGCTTTGTCTTCTGCTTTCCGTGATACAGGCACCTTTCTGGTAACCAATTGTCTATTTCATTTGTCTAATTTGATATCGGTATCTCAAGTATCCCCCGCCAATAATTTGTCATTCTCTGTTTCATATCCATTTCTTAGTAATATTCTCATTGATGTATCATCAAAGGCTTTTATTCTTCCTTCAAGTCAGGTGTGGTTTGAAAATATTGTTTAAAATTGAAAATATTCCCTTTGGTAAGCTTTCGATAGAGAGGTGTGATGTGGTGTGGTTCCCTNACTAGCAGTGGTTGGGTACCCTTGTATGGCCTACCGTCAACCATTACTCTGCTAATATTTTGTATCCTTCTCTACTACTCACTTTGACTAGCTGCTCAGGGCTCACACTAGTCCTCAATTCCCTTGTATATGTCATTTTCAACCATAAAAGTGCAAAATATTCTCTATTTGCATGCAAAATAAAAGGTAAAAGTTATGCATATCAATGTCTAGGCATAAGGTTAAGTTTGCAAGTAGTGTTTCAGCTACTTCAGTATCTGAATTCCTTTCAGGACTGTAGTGTTGACCAAACGATCTAATAAAATCGTTGAATGAAAACCTTTCTAATCGAAGATCCTCTTCTAGACTAGAGAGTTCTGACACATTGTCAGCGACTGTGCTGCCTTCTTCGGAGTTAGGTATTCTAGACTTGGAATGGTACATGTGCTGGGAAGAAGTTGTCCTTAGGACACCATGGTTTGCTTGTGGATTATGACCTCTTTCAACTTCTGTTGAATCAGCTGTGGACCTTCAACTCGCTGTAGGTTCTTGTCTATCTTCTAGTCACTATGTACAAGGTGTTCTTTTAACATGCTTTTCTGATTGAGAAAACACTTAATCTTCTTGCAAAGAGAATTCTTATAAAACTATATATAAATTCTAAATTTCAATTGTGTCCTCTCAACAAGAATATGCCTGGAGAATACTAAATTTTCAGCAGCAAAAGATATGGAATTTTCAAATTCTGAGAATTAATAGATAATACAATATATTAGAATAATTTCTATACTGAGAAAACATTAAATTTTCTCTGGTTGAAAATCCTCAGAAAATGCTGATAAGATAAGATAAAAATTCCACATTTTCTATTGTGGGAAAGTCAGAGAAAACAGTAGGAAAACACTAGGAAAATGGTAGAAAAATCATGTGGAAACACTATATTTTAAAGCAATTCTTAGATAGTTTTCATATGGTTTTCCTTTTGTATTTAACATGTTTTCTTTGATATAAAATTCAAAATCTTATATTTATTTTCTGAATGTTTTCTCACTTTTTTATAAGGCAGAAAATTTAGTATATTTGTAATTAGAAAATTAAAGAATAATTTTATAATTTCATTATCATCAAATTATCAAAAAACACAGACTCTTCTGGAAATTAAAATCCAGAGTATGCTTGCTGTTTTCAATATGTGATGATAACTTGAAACTAATAGAATTTTCTGAGTGTTGTCTGGAAGTAAATATATAGCAGTATTCTAAGTGTATTTCCTTTGTATTAATAGCATGAAAAGAACACCTCATACATAGTGAGTTCCCTGCTCTGACGGACAACCTCTCGAGTGTTGCATCTGAGCTGTAGTAAAGGAGATGGACCCCATGCATCTGCTCTCGCTTGCCTGGTAACAGGAATCTTTCAATCAGTTTTCAGTTGTATAGAGGCTTTTACGCCATGTAGGCTACTTGCTCATGTTCGAGCCACAACCCAAAATAATCCACAATTGATAGATTGTGAATCAAGTTGTTATAATCAGTTTTATAAGCTTTTCAATTGAAAATCCACCTCTCACAGTGGGCTCCAAATGAAGAGGCAGAAACTCTATCTCCTTTAAAGGACAGCTACACACTATCTTCACTTCTAAAAGCTCTCTAAAAAGAGCTTCTGCAACTAAGCACAGCTACAAAACACACACACACACACACAACACACACCAAAACCCACAATAGAGGCTTCTATACGTGAGAAAGCACTGTACAAGTCTGCTACGAGACTGAGTCTATCTCAAGTGATTCAGGGTGAGAAAGGGGACAACCCTTTATATTTTCAATTGGCTGGCTTAGATTGCAGAGTCTAAAGACTCTAGTTAAGATGACTCAAGTTTTGCACTCAAGAGTCACAAAGTGTAGGTTTTAAACATGAGTGGTTTACTGATTGGTTATCAGATTGTATACAGTGAGGCAAGATATATATATATAAATCTCAGCTCGACTAGAAGTGACTGACTGGCAAGTGCATAAAGACTTGGTCTAAGAAGCTGTGCGGAGGTCTAAATCAATGCTGTGCAGAGCTATAAGGTGCAAGTACCAGTCAGTCCTTGAGCCTGCATCTACAAGTACAGCTCTTTATATACAGAATAATAATTGGAAATAACAAAATAAAAGATAAAGTGAGCATGTTTTAGTTTATAGTATAAATCATATGCATTCGTGCCTAAAAGTTCGATTCCATATAGCAATTAGGTATATTGAGTATATTTGGTGACCAAACGGTTGATTTATTGGGTTTTAGACCCTGCACAGAGCATTGCTGGGTCATACGATCCTTTCACGTAGCTACTTCTGCATAGCCATGGGTTCTGGACCAGCTGTATTCATGGGTATGTTTCTCTTTCTGCCAGTTCACTTCTGCATAGCTGCTTTCTACTATTGGATTGGTGGATGTCATGGTCTAGATATCTGCCGTATTCAATCTCCTCCTGTCCCACGTACAATCTTGTGAGTCATTCGCAATTTTTGGTGTACTCGTTGCCTATCAGTCATCCTGCATACACCTGGAAAGGCCATGAGTGTCTTCAAAGCTCCATATAGGAACAAGTTCCAACTGTGTACTAGTTATCAATAGTAATAATTAGGTTTTAAGTCTATTGACACATTATCATGCAATGTGATTGCAAAATGAACAATCGAGTGCACTTAGACTGTGGATCCCACTGATATCTATTTCTTTGTGTTTGGAATTAGTGGTTTCTTGTTACAAAACGTTTGCACAGACGCTCACTTTAGTTTCTCTTTACAGACTTTATTTTCTTTCTTTCCATTATTGTCTTTTAAGCGCCACTCAGCGCTTTCCTTATCCTTCTCATTAACATCTAGACAATTACACCTTCCTAGTCCCCTTTTCCAACTATGTTCCCCTTTCATATTTAAGAAGTCATTATGACTTCATTATTCTATTTGCTTCCATCTCTTTCTAACTTATGATATCATCGCGATGACTTCACTTGAACATCATCGTGACATTTTCTCTGATATCTACAACGATGTCATGTTCCTTAATTATGACTTCATTGACATTCTTTCATCTTCTATTGCTTTCTACTTGTTTAACAAACAACAATGTTGCTCTAGCAGTTTGTATCCAAACTAGTAGCTACAATGGCCATATAAGTAGATAGTAAGCAGGTTTAAGCTACTTCAGCTTGACCTGGTTAATTCCAGATTGGACATCTTGCTCACATTGACTGAACCTTCTGAACCTTAGTGAAAGCTAAGTGAACTCAAACTTGATCCTTTCAGTAACTTAGCACCGCTACGTCATAGTGGTGTTGAGTAGTTGTCGTTGCTGCGCAAGTAACGTAACAAAAGGTCAAGGTGATCGTTTGCTGACCTGTCTAGGTCTAGGCATCAAACCTGAACCGAACCACGACACTGCCACGAGCCCATCTTATGGCTCTCGAAGAATCAGATCTTGATGATCAACTTGAAGTAGCTGAACAGCTATTGAACCCGAACCCTGAATGAACCCTGCGCCGAATTACTCATGCCCAGCAGAGAGGAGCAATAGACAGTCTCCAACCAGAAGAACAAACAGAAATCAAAGAACCCAAAGCTAAGTCTTCCCCAGAACCTGATCCTTTCGACGAACTTAGGAATTTGTATAATTCCCCGCCCGAACAAGAAATGACGACTCCTGGATCTCCCAGTGATTGACCCATTGACCCCATTCCCAAGGTGGAACCGAAACAAGAACAAGACAACACAGATGCTCAGTGGGCAGCCACTATTGCCACCTCAGTCATCAAAATCATTAACAACAAGAAGGAGGACAATGGAAAACCCCTCCTTCCCGAACTGTTCGAAGGCGATCAAAAGGACATGCATAGATTCCTTCTTGATCTCGAAGTCCTTTTCCGAATGAACCCTACCAGGTACAACACCGCTGAAAAGAAGAAATTGATTCTTCTTCTCCTTCTCAAAGGATGAACTCGAGAATGGAAGGTCACCGAACAGATGAAGATATTCTCTGAAGACCCCAACCATCCTATTGCGAAGAAAGCAGCCGAAGAAACTTGAGACAGCTTTAAGACTAGATTTAGGAAGGCTTGGCAACCAGTTGATGTCAAAGAAGACGCACAGATGAAGATTGAAGATCTTCGAATGAAGGAGAGAGCAGACGATTATGTCAATCAATTCCGACTCCTTACAATGGAAACAGGATACGACGATGAAGCACTGATCAAGTTTTTCAAGGAAGGACTCCCTGAATCACTAGTCAACAAAATCATGCTTCGGACTGATGGAGTTCCCGAAACCTTGAACGAATGGTTTGAGCTGGCCATTCGATACAACAACCAGTACAAATTTGCCATGGCACAAAAGAAGAAACAAATTGGGAGAGAACTGGTGAAGCTGAAGATCACCAGGAAGACCAAAGAAACGACAATTGGAAAGATAGGACCTTTGTCTGAATCAGATAGGTGGGATTACCTTGCTCAAGGGAAGTGTTTCCGTTGCACTAAATTGGGACACATCTCAAAAGAATGCCCTTCGAGAGGACAGACTAGCATTTTGCCCAAACCTTGAATGGAGCCACCGAAGAAGCTCTCTGCACGAGAGACCTTCACCAAGATCAAAACCATGGTGTTGGATCAGACAATGGAGGATCAGAAGGAGATCTTTGATCTCATGGGAGAAGAGGGTTTTTGAGAAGGCGGGAGAGACTGATGCTCTTGCTGCCTCCAATTATGATTTTGAACGTTGTATTAGCTAAGTTGACTCGCCATTCAATTCGAATCCCTGTTCAATACAACGTTGGAACAGAAACCGTTGAAATGAAAGCCCTGATCGACTCAGGTGCAGGAGGCTGCTTCATCAGTGAAGAAGAAGCATGACGCCTCAAGGAACCCTGGACAAAACTGGACAAACCCATCAAAGTGTATAATGTTGATGGAACACGGAATAAGATCGGTTGGATTACCCACAGCATCACAATCGATCTCACAATAGGCGACAAATTGATGACTGAAACGTTGTTGATTTCAGGATTAGGACCAGAACAAATGATCCTGGGGCTACCCTGGCTCCAAGATCATAACCTGGACATAGATTGGATAACCGGAGTTATCTGGTTCAGGCCAAAACGGAAGATTTTAGTCCGAAGACCAAGCAAACCGTTTGTTGGAATTTTGGACAAGGTGGAAAATGACAAAGTGTTGATCTGATCCTTTATTCAAGAAGAAGAGGATAGTGACGAAATCCGAATCAACGCTAAGTTAACAGCTTCTCAGGTATTGGCACAAACTCATGAAGTCAAGGCAAAACCCTTGGAAGAACTCCTTCCAACGTACCTCTCTGACTACTCCGATCAATTCGAGAAAAAGAAAGTGGAACTGTTTCCCCCATCCCGAACTTATGATCATGCCATCAACCTGAAACTGGACTTCAAACCACAGGATTGTAAGATCTATTCTTTATCACCAAAAGAACAGATTGAACAAGACAAGTTTCTCGACAAGAACTTATGGAAAGGATACATCAGACTCTTGAAATCTCCAATGGCATCTCCATTTTTCTTTGTCGCAAAAAAGGAACCTGGAGTGCTCAGACCCTGCCAAGACTACCAAGATCTGAATAGCAGGACGATCAAAAAACTGCTATCCCCTTCCACTGGTTACCGATCTGGTCGACAAATTGAAAACAGTGAAGGTCTTCATGAAACTGGACTTACGAAACAGATACAATAACATTTGGATCAAAGACGGCGACCAATAGAAAGCAGCGTTCAAAACTCCACGAGGTCTTTTCGAACCCATGGTTATGTTTTTCAGCTTGATGAATTCTCCACCAACATTCCAAGCGTTCATGAATGATATCCTCAAAGATTTCATTGATGAAGGATGGTGCGTGGTCTACATGGACAATATCTTAATCTTCTCTGATGAAATCAATCTTCATCAATTACACACGAGACATGTTCTAGAACAACTCCGAGAAAACAACCTCTATCTCAAACTGGAAAAATGCGAATTCGAAGTCACAAAGACCTTGTTCCTGGGGATGGTCATCACTCCAGGACATATATCGATGGATGAAACAAAGCTAGCGGGCATCAAGGATTGGGAAGCGCTGAAAACAGTCAAAGGTGTGAGGTCCTTCTTAGGCTTTGCAAATTTCTATCAGAAATTCATAGGGAAATATGTGGAGCTGGCGTGGCCATTACACGACCTCATGAAAAAGAACGCGAAATTCGAATGGACCAAACTGTGCAATGTCGCATTCGAAGTTTTGAAGGCCAAATTCCTACAATAACCCATCCTTCAAATGCCAGACGACGACAAGCCATTCATTATCGAAGCCGATGCATCAAAATGGGCGACGGGAGCAGTCCTGAAGCAAAAAGGACTTGACAGAGATCTCCATCCTTGCAGATACATCTCACATGCTTTCACACCAACTGAAAGGAATTACAAAATTTATGATCGAGAACTCTTGGCCATCATCAATGCGTTAAAAGCATGGGAACACTATCTCCTGGGAGGAGCACACCTGGTGACTGTTCTATCTGATCACAAGAACCTGACTTACTTCTGAACTGCACAGAAATTGAATCAAAGACAAGCACGATGGAGTCTATATTTGACTCAATTTGACTTGCAATTAGTGCACGTTCCAGAAACGAAAATGGTTCAATCAGATGCTCTCTCAAGATGACCAGACCTAATAGACAAGGACAATGATGGAAACGACGACATCGTAATGTTACCAGATAAGTTGTTTGTCAATGTCATCAATGCGGAACTCAGAGATGACCTGGAAAAAGCAATGTCAACAGATGACTTTCATCAAATGACATTGGAAAATCTGATTGAACATGGAACGACTCCGATCAAGTCGTCGCTTCAAGATTGGAGGATCGATGGGGAACTCCTCTTTTACAAGGATCAATGTTACATACCAAACGATGAAACATTACAACGGACGCTGATCAAGAAGATCCATGAGGCTCTACCTCATGGACACTCTGGACAATGGAACACTCTAAACAAGGTCCAACGAAACTACTGGTGGCCCGGGATGACGAAGTTTATCAAAACATTTGTTGATGGGTGCACAGCATGCCAACAAATGAAAATAAACACGCATTCCACAAAGGTTCCATTACACCCAATTGGGGAGCACAAAGATGTGTTACTGTTTCAAATTATCACAATGGATTTGATCACAGATTTACCCCTGATAGACAACTGCGACTCTATATTGGTCATGGTCGACCATGTGGCTACTAAGAGGGTGGTTTTCATTCCATGCAACAAGAAAATCAATGCCACGGAAACAGCTGAACTTCTTTTCCATCATGTGTACAAACACTTTGGACTCCTGGACAAGATTATCTCAGATAGAGATCCTCGATTCGCAGCTGAAGTCTTCAAAGAAATGGGAAGGATATTTGGGATTAAACAATTGCTAAGTACCATGTATCACCCACAAACAGATGGCGAAACTGAAAGAGTCAACCAGGAAGTGGAGATCTATCTGCAGTTCTTCTGCACCAAAGAACAAACAAAATGGAAGGACCTTCTCCACTTTGTGGAATTCGCCCACAATGCAAGAACCCATTCCACAACTCATGAATCCCCATTCTATCTCACAATGGGATATTACCCAAGACCCCTTCCCACCGTATTCGACAAATCTACTGTTCCTTTGGTCGAACAGAGGCTTGTGGAGTTGAAGAAGCTCAGAGAGGAAACTTCAGCACTTCTAGACATCGCAGCATGGAAAGTCCAGGAAAGAAGTGGAAGAGCGTTTGATAAATTCAAAAAGGGTCAGAAGGTTTGGCTGGAAGGAAAGAACCTATCGCTCGGATATCCATCGCCCAAACTATCTCTGAAACGAGAAGGACCATTTGAAATAGAAGAGGTTTTGGGCCTGGTGACTTACAAATTGAGGTTACCATTCCAATGGCGAATCCACCCCATATTCCATGCTGGACTTCTCACACCATACAAGGAAACAGAAACTCATGGACCAAACTTCTTGGAACTTCTGCCTGACATAGTGGAAGCACAAGAAGAATTCGAAATAGAGGTGATCATCAGACACCAACCAAAGAGGAAAAACCAACCACCAAAGGAATACCTTGTGTCATGGAAAGGATACAACTCTTCACACAACCAATGGAAGAAGCCAAGTGAACTGAAGCATTCCATGGAGTTGTACCTGGAGTATAAAATTGCACACAATTTGCGATAGTCCATTAATTCCTTCCATGCCATGTCCACCTCAGCCAACCAAAACGCTGTCTACCTTCCCAGAGCCTCTCTGTCCCCTGTCCCATCCTACCCAGACGAGATTGTGTACAGCGAACCCTTCTCCCCTTCGACCTACAAACTCCTCTACATCCTCAATTGCAAACACTATGATGAAAACCTGATGCGAATGATGGAAAATTCAGAACATCAACACCATTGGGTTGCAATGGGAACTCTCATGTACTTGTGACGACATCGATGACTTCTAGATGAAGCCATCGCCAGAACAGACAGAGAAGCTGGCCTCTTCACAAGAACACTGACAGAAGGGGATGACAGAGTGGTCCTAGATGGACCTATTACAGTACCTTCCCTTCCAAATGATGTCGAAAACCTCCCACTTTACCTAGATCCACCACAAACAGGTGCCGAAGGGGACTCCTTTCCAAGAGACGAGGACCTCAACCCCAACACCCCCGCCTTCCTCATTGCCACAAACCGACACCAAAGAAGAATGCGAAGAGCAAGAGAGATTGCAAGAGGACAGTTCATCCTCCAAAGCCATGAGCCCAGAAACCTCTACTTCCCTCTTCCTGGACGATCTAACTGTCCAAAATCAACCACTTCACCCCATCCTCGAAGAATCGAGTCAGACGCTGAGTCCATGATCTCAAAATCAACTGAACGAGCAATACTTTTCCCAGATGTATCTATCCCAAACACTCCCTCTACCATGTTCTGTCCAGATAATGACCCACCGCCAACCTGATCAGCTGCAAACGACCACACCATCGGAACCATTATTCTGATCTGTTTCCACAGCCCTGCTCCAGAACCAACTCGAATGACAACAGCAGACAACAAATGTCAACTCGTCTATCCCCCAACCCGATCCCCTTCAACTAACCACCAAACAACTCTGAAACCTAAACCGAGTACGTCCAGAATACCGACACCTCTTACTAGCCAAGATCGAAGTGGATTGTACACAACTGGAATCGAGAGCATCAACATCGAATCTCGATTCTTCCCAACTGTCACCGATATTGCAGAGACCTCTGCCAACACTTTCAGATGACTCCACAGAACAAATCCCTCACATACAACTGACAGTATGGGACGAAGAGGAAGAGGAGGACGACAGGGATTTGCATCCTGTAAGGATATTCAACAATCCTACGACGTGGCCTATGGCACGGATGGAAGAGGTGTACACAGGACTCAATGCCCTATTTGCAAGATGGGAACCCACTGCGCCGTCGACTGTCGAAACTACTGTTGTGAGGTTTGCTCACAATCTGTGGCTGGGCATTTATCTCGAGACTGCAACAAACGACAATAGTCTCGTTGAACTTCGAGATCGAACAATTCCATCAGCCATGGAACTTTTGACATCAATATTACAGGACTTGACTACAACGACGATATTTACGGAAACAGCGAACAATGAATGGGACAATGACGAAGAACCAGAAGGTCAAACGGAGTTCATGGAAGGGCAGCACATGTATGTGATTGATAACAAAGGAGCAAGACTTCAACTGGCCAAACTTGATGGAGAATGGCTACCAAGAGAGATAGTATCCTTGAACTTGGAAGTTCGAGCATGAAAAGGGGGTATTGTTACAAAACGTTTGCACAGACGCTCACTTTAGTTTCTCTTTACAGACTTTATTTTCTTTCTTTCCATTATTGTCTTTTAAGTGCCACTCAGCGCTTTCCTTATGCTTCTCATTAACATCTAGACAATTACACCTTTCTAGTCCCCTTTTCCAACTATGTTCCCCTTTCATATTTAAGAAGTCATTATGACTTCATTATTCTATTTGCTTCCATCTCTTTCTAACTTATGATATCATCATGATGACTTCACTTGAACATCATTGTGACATCTTCTCTGACATCTACAACAATGTCATGTTCCTTAATTATGACTTCATTGACATTCTTTCATCTTCTATTGCTTTCTACTTGTTTAACAAACAACGATGTCGCTCTAGCAGTTTGTATCCAAACTAGTAGCTACAATGGCCGTATAAGTAGATAGTAAGCAGGTCTAAGCTACTTCAGCTTGACCTGGTTAATTCCAGATTGGACATCTTGCTCACATCGACTGAACCTTCTGAACCTTAGCGAAAGCTAAGTGAACTCAAACTTGATCCTTTCAGTAACTTAGCGCCGCTACGTCATAGTGGTGTTGAGTAGTTGTCATTGCTGCACAAGTAACGTAACATTTCTGGCCTGTTTTTATTGACCAAGGACCCTCACAGTGATGCTTCACTGTAATGTAGAGGGCTAGTATAGTCTACTAACCTTTTCTAGATTGTGTTACAGTGACAATTATTAGACTTATTAGACCTGGGGCTTAAAGCTTAGGTGCTGTATTAGAGCTTACAGGTCAGCAAGTCATGTGAATATCACATGTACTTCTGGGCTCTTTTTCTAGTATTTGACACAAAAAGTGCATGATTTCATGTCTAGGCTAAAATTGGGTACATCATCTCCCCCAAACTGAACTATTGACTGTCCCAGTCAGTGTCTGGGTAGATTATACAATGGCAGACTTGTCTACATTCTTTGTACATTCCTATTGATACAATTGAGACCTCAACCAGCATTTCTATCTCATGTATAAGACCCTGGGCTTGTAAATCACCCCTCCAGAAATTCAAATACCAACTCATATTCTGTTAACTCTGCCTATGATATCATTCCTCCTTCTAGAGCTCATTATAGAGTTTGATGGGACAAGCACTAATTAGTGCTTGTCCCATCAAACTCTATAATGTCGAGAAGCACGAACAATCGTGCTTGTAACTATGCCAATGCTTCTTTTAGATGCCATAGTAACTGCTGGCATATAGTAAAATATAGAGCCTTCCTCCAAATATAGTAAGGTATGCTCGAACACCCTTAATCCTCTGTTTGGCAAACTTCTCATTGTGACTCAAGGCCAGGTTCTTTCTCTTTTTCAGTAAGTCTCCTTTATCTTTGCATTATACACTATTACACAAGTAGAGAATCCCATTCAATATGGAGTGCAGGGTTGAGCTTCCCACATGCAGCCTATTGAAAACTCTCTGTGTGCTACAGCTTTTAGATCTCTGTTACTCCTGCAGTACAAGATCGGACAGACTTGTAATTGTGAATGATGAAAACAGGAATGGAGTCACTGCAAAAACAGTGAGCATATCTGGTCTGATGGTGTTGCAGTAGGTAACTGCCATCGCATTGGTAAGTTCTCCTTTAATCTCTACTTTCAAACCTAATAGTTCAGTATAGAACACACAGTACATTTGGCTCTGGAAGCCAGCAGATATTGTCAGATAAAAGAGTGGTGTCCATATTGTAAGTATACCCTGCTGTCTTCAATATCTAATGCTCACACACTCCCTCAGGCTGTGTTACCCATTGCGAAATTTTTGAGATTGACGCTCTGCACCCTTGGCAAAGCATCATTAATTTTTACCTATTGATTCTTGAGATGGACACTGTATTTCCTGTGAAATTGTAATCATCTTTGTATCTTTGCTATCAACTTGTAATGTACGATCTGCTTTCTTGTTATTAATACTACTATCTCCAGTGTAAATATCATATCTGTAAATAATCTACGTGATTAATCAATCTACTATGAGTTGGCCTTGCAACTCCTACCTGTGACCCCACAACACTAAAAGTTTCAGTGACCTGGGTCTTGCCCCCAGTGAGAGAGCCCATCAAAAATGTCAATTATTCTTACCTTCTGCAAATCAAGACTTTCAGTTATGAAGATGTGCGACCTTGAGCAAAACCAAAACCTCGTATCGTTATGCTCTATCATCAAACCATATGCAAATCTGTAAGTAGGATTGGATCCCATGAGGTGGTTAATATTGCCAATGAGTTTGGAAATGTTCTACATGTCAACCTAAATGAGTAATATAGCAAGTGACAAATAATAAAAACACTCACATCATCTGTACCACTGTCGTTAATGACCTTTTTGAATTCTCCTGTCATCACAATATCACATTCAAACTGTTCTTTCCCTGCTTAGTCTCCAACAGCAGTGGTGTCGACAAGTAACACGCAATGTAACCACCATGTGCACCCTCAGACTTGAGGCCTTCAAGTTTACTGGGGGTACTGGAGAATGCGATGAGTGGAAGTTTTCCAGTTGCTTCCTGTGTGTGCTCAAGAACCTTGTTGAATTTGCCAGCAAGCAGTTTATAGAACTCATTCTCTGTGACAGCGGACTGACTAGAATTCTGCTCCTCTTCCACAGCATTGAGCTCTTGACCACTCTGCTCAGCTTGTCCTTGCACTGGCACCTGCTGGGGCGATGTTGGGCACCTGCACCCTTGCCACCAGGGATCACATGATGTTTCCCACAGCCCAACCGCCCATGCTCTGCAAAAACTTTGACTGTTTGAGCTCATCTAAAGTTTTAGTAGAGTGCATGTGTCCAAGGAGATTGGTATGATAAAAAATTCATTATTTCATATACATAGTAGTTGAATTACTGTCTTTATATGTGTGCCTCATCTTTTTTGCAGTTATCTCTTGCTCAATTTCACCCCCCAGCTTATCAATGTCATCCTAAGCATGTTTGATGCCTTGGTGTAGCTTTGGATGAAGACCTCAAGGGCTCCATGCCAAATTAACAATAGTTTCCCAATGTTTACATATGTGGTCAATCTGGGCAGGGAAATGAACATTGTCTAGAGCAGCAATAGTGAGGAAAAGGACCTTGTCCTTTTCATCACAGGTCTTGTGCTTGGTTTTGTATCCAAGGTCATTGACACAATGCGGGAATGTTTTGACAAGTCCTCTATACTGGCAACCATAGCATTTTCTTTCAGCTTCTGGGTCCTCAGGTAATGAATTTCCTGTTTTTAAGTGTAAGCTTCATGCAATACAGGGGACAGGCAGCTTTACCACAAGCTAATTTTGAAAATGTGTTCGTCATGGGGGTGAAAACCTTTTTCAGATGCTGTTCAGCTTAGAAGAATTTACTAAGTTACTTGTTTGTTGCGGAGGATGGCTCTGGCAGTCACAGAAGTGTATTTAACAATCCTTGTCTCATATATGTAACTTCTTCCTCCAGTATCATATGTACTCTCTTATAACTCTACTAGGACTTTAGACAAGCTCAAACAGTCAAAGTTTTTGCAGAGCGTTAATTTGTCTAAGATAAGACTAGTGGAAAACTACCCAAAAGATAACCTCCAAAAGTCTAACTCAGGTTGTTGTGCAAGTGTGGATTGACGTGATCAGAGTTGCCGCACTTAGAATGCCAACAAAACTCTTAGCTAGGTTGATTCTCTCTTATTGAAGCAATCTACTTCAAAGTGTTCACATCCAGAGGAGTATATATGGGTTTTAAAAGAGTTTATATCCAAACACACAAACACACACACAAGAACATGGTGCACAAAGCACAAAACACAAGAGCTACAGTCCCACCAAAAGACTTGGTAGCCAATATAGTCTGACCCTATGGAGTTCAAGACTTCTTTAAGACAACTACAGTACATAGTGTACTGGAAAAGGTCCTAGACCAGTTTCTACAAAGAGCTTAATTGCAGGCCCAATTCCTTTGTTAAGACTCTAAGTGTGTCACAACCTGATACCCAACACAGGCCACACTCCAAAAGCCACCAGAACTTTTGGTGTAAAGTTATCTCTTAGAAAAGTGCAAAGTGCACTAAAAATATTACTCTTTGTCTCTTACAACACAAGTTCGTTATCAGATTTCTATCTCTCTGGAGTCACTCAGGACCAATCTCCAGAACCTGAAGTGAGGAAGCAAAACTGGAATGGCACACACAATTATACACCAAACAAACTCATCATGTATTCACAATCAGAGGGGGCAGAGTTACTTGAGTATATATGAATATCTAGCTGTCCTTATATATGGTCCATGGAATATATCTACAGGAAAATATAAATAATGTCCAATAATTCAGGAAGTAATAAAAGAGTGACTGAGATACTAAAAGAGGGAATATTTGGATGTCATGGTGAAGATGCTCAAAAACCTATGCCTCTACTATGAGAACACGAGGCCTGTGGTGCCAAAATACCCCCAAAAAAGGTATATATATAAGTTCTTGATTCTCAGTTTTGTTTGCGAGTTGGTTTGGCGTGGTTCACTGTTACTGCAATGTCAAGAATAATTTCTCAATGTCTTGCTCAGTAGTTCAGAGATGAATGCCTTCAAAACAACTCCTCAGATCAAGATTGGTGTTCGTTTTGTATAATATTTATGGGTTTATAGTTTTATTAATCACTTCAAAGCAAATACTGGTATTGATGTTTGACCAGAAACTGCCCAAAGAATAAACTTCTTCTAAGTGAGAACAAAGGTACCTCTTGTACCTGAATATAGCCCTCTTAGNATCCTTGTCTCATATATGTAACTTCTTCCTCCAGTATCATATGTACTCTCTTATAACTCTACTAGGACTTTAGACAAGCTCAAACAGTCAAAGTTTTTGCAGAGCGTTAATTTGTCTAAGATAAGACTAGTGGAAAACTACCCAAAAGATAACCTCCAAAAGTCTAACTCAGGTTGTTGTGCAAGTGTGGATTGACGTGATCAGAGTTGCCGCACTTAGAATGCCAACAAAACTCTTAGCTAGGTTGATTCTCTCTTATTGAAGCAATCTACTTCAAAGTGTTCACATCCAGAGGAGTATATATGGGTTTTAAAAGAGTTTATATCCAAACACACAAACACACACACAAGAACATGGTGCACAAAGCACAAAACACAAGAGCTACAGTCCCACCAAAAGACTTGGTAGCCAATATAGTCTGACCCTATGGAGTTCAAGACTTCTTTAAGACAACTACAGTACATAGTGTACTGGAAAAGGTCCTAGACCAGTTTCTACAAAGAGCTTAATTGCAGGCCCAATTCCTTTGTTAAGACTCTAAGTGTGTCACAACCTGATACCCAACACAGGCCACACTCCAAAAGCCACCAGAACTTTTGGTGTAAAGTTATCTCTTAGAAAAGTGCAAAGTGCACTAAAAATATTACTCTTTGTCTCTTACAACACAAGTTCGTTATCAGATTTCTATCTCTCTGGAGTCACTCAGGACCAATCTCCAGAACCTGAAGTGAGGAAGCAAAACTGGAATGGCACACACAATTATACACCAAACAAACTCATCATGTATTCACAATCAGAGGGGGCAGAGTTACTTGAGTATATATGAATATCTAGCTGTCCTTATATATGGTCCATGGAATATATCTACAGGAAAATATAAATAATGTCCAATAATTCAGGAAGTAATAAAAGAGTGACTGAGATACTAAAAGAGGGAATATTTGGATGTCATGGTGAAGATGCTCAAAAACCTATGCCTCTACTATGAGAACACGAGGCCTGTGGTGCCAAAATACCCCCAAAAAAGGTATATATATAAGTTCTTGATTCTCAGTTTTGTTTGCGAGTTGGTTTGGCGTGGTTCACTGTTACTGCAATGTCAAGAATAATTTCTCAATGTCTTGCTCAGTAGTTCAGAGATGAATGCCTTCAAAACAACTCCTCAGATCAAGATTGGTGTTCGTTTTGTATAATATTTATGGGTTTATAGTTTTATTAATCACTTCAAAGCAAATACTGGTATTGATGTTTGACCAGAAACTGCCCAAAGAATAAACTTCTTCTAAGTGAGAACAAAGGTACCTCTTGTACCTGAATATAGCCCTCTTAGCTATGTTCTGCAACAATTCTCAAGAGGACAAATCTTCTAGACACTGCTAGCCTGAAACCCTCTCTGATTCACATTGAAACACCAGACTATACTGATGCACGTCAGCTACCCTCTTGGTAAACTGATACAATATTCTTTTTATCAGAAAACACGCCTCTTGCATTAAAAACTAAGCTCTTCCTAGCTTTTATTTATATCTCTGGCTTGGGTTACAATCTCAGGTCTCAACTAGCCTGTGCCTCTTGCACAACTAAATAAGCTAGGGCCTGAAGTGGTTGAAAAATACTGATTGCCGGTAGCTCTTCTACCTGAACAACAACATCATACACTCTGGTAATTGGTGGGCAGTATCTCTCCTGCTTTCCACCTACAAAACATGTCCCCTTATATACCCTACAACATAAATAATCTAATATATCTGTCACACATACAAATAAAACTGAGTCGGGTGCTAAATATTATATAAACTGAGCTGTGTTTGGTAATTTCTCTGTCACAGTGTCCAATTTGTAGTCAGGCTTTGTAGCCATAATCTCTTTTATTCTTTTTCTATGACAATTGCACAGTCTCCTGACACTAATCGTTTGCAATTTCCTCAATCAAACAGCTCTCCTTCCGACTCTGTTTGAAAATATTATACTTTCATGCCACTCTGCATGGTTCCTTCCTTCTCTGTGTATTGTCCTCTGCTCTGTGGATGCGTAATATGCTTCCATTTCTCCTCTAAAGTGTATGTGTAAGCTCAGCCATGCTATCTTCTCGTCATACAGCTTTGTCTTCCACTTTCCATGATACAGGCACCTTTCTGGTAACTGATTGTCTATTTCATTTGTCTAATTTGATATTGGTATCTCGAGTATCCCCCGCCAATAATTTGTCATTCTCTGTTTCATATCCATTTCTCGGTAATATTCTCATTGATGTATCATCGAAGGCTTTTATTCTTCCTTCAAGTCAGGTGTGGTTTGAAAATATTGTTTAAAATTGAAAATATTCCCTTGGTAAGCTTTCGATAGAGAGGTGTGATGTGGTGTGGTTCTCTACAGGTTTTGGGATGCTTCTCTGTATTCAGATTCACTGTTTATTTTCATACTAGCAGTGGTTGAGTACCCTTGTATGGCCTACTGTCAACCATTACTCTGCTAATATTTTGTATCCTTCTCTACTACTCACTTTGACTAGCTGCTCAGGGCTCACACTAGTCCTCAATTCCCTTATATGTGTCATTTTCAACCATAAAAGTGCAAAATATTCTCTATTTGCATGTGAAATAAAAGGTAAAAGTTATGCATATCAACGGAGTCTGGCCATTAGGGTATCTGATCATATCCACACAGGTATCCACTTTCCAGGTGTTCTGGACTCTTAGATATTTGATTTTTCTCTTTTCTAGATGAGTCTGGATGGACGGATGAGTCTATCTGTTCTGCATTCTCTTTTCCAGCACCTACACAGCTGCCGATGTCTGGGTTTCAAAGCTTCTGAGGCTGGGAACATACTGTTCCTGTTCCTGTCTCCTTTGATAATTTGTTCTTGATCTTATCTAGGACTTTGCATTCCTTAGAATTAATTATATGTCTCATTGTATCTGTAGTCATGTAGCTACACTTGTTCTGAGGTTGTGTTGCCTCTTGTTAAGTAATTTCATCTATTTGCACCATGTTAGAACTCTTTATTAAGAGATTATCTGCTTTGATTCTGATCTGCATATTGAATTCCATTGTCTGATCATTCCGATTGTTTCTTTCCAAGTCGTCTCTCTGTTCTGATGTCTTCTCTAAGTACCTCTGTACTGTATGACTGCACATTGCACTTTGCAGATGTTATAGAAAAGCGAATAAATTGAAAAATCCTATTGATAGCACTTTGAGAGAGCTCAGTTAACTAGCCAACATGTTTGTATGGTCATAGTTAGGTTCCCTACAGGTTTCAGGAGTGATCTGCTTCAGATCTGATACATAGATAAGTCAGAATATACAGCTTANATATACTAAATTTTCTGCCTTATAAAATAGTGAGAAAACATTTAGAAAATAAATATAAGATTTTGAATTTTATATCAAAGGAAACATGTTAAATACAAAAGGAAAACTATATGAAAACTATCTAAAAACTGCTTTAAAATATAGTGTTTTCACATGATTTTCCTACTGTTTTCCTGGTGTTTTCTCTGACTTTCCCACAATAGAAAATGTAGAATTTTTATCTTATCTTATCAGCATTTTCTGAGCATTTTCAACCAGAGAAAATTTAATGTTTTCTCAGTATAAAGATTATTCCAATATATTGTATTATCCATATCTTTTGCTGCTGAAAATTTAGTATTCTCCAGGCATATTCTTGCTGAGAGGACACAATTGAAATTTAGAATTTATATATAGTTTTATAAAAATTCTCTTTGCAAGAAGATTAAGTGTTTTCTCAATCAGAAAACCATGTTAAAAGAACACCTTGTACATAGTGTCTCTAAGTACCTCTGTACTGTATGACTGCACATTGCACTTTGCAGATGTCATAGAAAAGTGAATAAATTGAAAAATCCCATTGATAGCACTTTGAGAGAGCTCAGTTAACTAGCCAACATGTTTGTATGGTCATAGTTAGGTTCCCTACAGGTTTCAGGAGTGATCTGCTTCAGATCTGAGATACATAGATAAGTCAGAATGTACAGCTTAGACACCTCTGTATAGTGTATCATATAGCTCTTTGTACTTTCCAACACACTGTAGCTTCTCTAAGACAATAACTAGCAGACTGGGCTCTCTAGTCCTTATTACCCATTATCTCATGTCATATCAAAGTGTTCTGATTCAAAAGTAACATAAATCAAATAAAATTGGGTCTTTTCTAGGTTTACCATATTAGTGTTTATCCAATCTTTTATAGTGTCTGGTTTTCCTTCAGGTCTTGTCATGACTTTCATCATGAGACCCCTTGGCAGCCCTTGTTTGAAGGCTTTGATTTTCATGGTGTCATTATACCCTGTCTGATCTGCCAAGTATTGGAATTGGTAGGTGTACTCATTGGCATGTTCCTTCATCTTCAGATCTTGGAGTTTCATCTGGATGTCAAGTTCGGTGTTGAAAGGTTCAAATACTAACTTGAATTCTTCAAGAAAATCTTTCCATTTACACTATGGACAAAGGGTTCTTTTGAGATAGTTTCCCAAAGAATTTAGTCACTTGAAAATGTTTATATAGTACAGATAGATTTGATATGAAAAAGACAGTCTTAAAATTATATGCTTTGCTTTTATACTTTTTTTGTCCAAATTTTATAAAAATTAGATTAAAAACTTGATACTTTCCTGTTAATTTTAGCTAAGAGGGAATTATCAAATATTCCATTAGTCTTTAGGCACATTTAGCACAAATATTTTATATATTAAAGTTTTGTTTTTTTCTACTGTTTTGCAACTGTTTTAGATGTACTAAATTGGCATATGGTAATTTGATTAAGTTTTACTTCTGTTTTCCCAGAACAAAAAAATCCGGATTTTTGACCCAATTTGGTCTGGATTTCACACACTTTTGATGTACAGAAAAACACAATAACTTGGGCACATTTTAATACTATTTTCAATGTAAATAATATAGTATATATTCCTATAATATTGCATTAAGGAAATGTTTTATTAATATAGAATAATTTACAATAAGTTTAGAGCAAATATTGCCCAGAAGAATGTATTAGTTTTTAGCAATATTTCTCAAATATTTTAGTAATCTCCAAAAGGACCTTTTGTCCATAGTGTTAGAGGCTTTAGTCAGGTCTTTGTCCTTCAAGAGTTCCTCTGTCTTCTGATTCTTCCAGAACTGCCCCAGTCCTTCCTGCATATACAAGAGTATGAACAGTTCCTTCATTCTGTCATTCTTGAATGCTTTCAGGTTCAGCACAACATATAGCTGTACCTCCAACAGAAACTTCTTTGTATCCTTTCATTCTCCTGTGAACAGCACCAGTAAAGCAGCCTTTACTTCCTTGTCTTCAGATACTACCTGTACTGATACAGCTGATCTGATCTTCATTTCCTCCGGTTCCAGCTCCACCTTTGGCTTACTTCCTTGTGGCTTCTTATCCTCCAACATTTCCATTAGAAGTCTGGGTGTCCTTGGTTTGGAGCTGTTTTTCAGAGCTTCCAGAAGTTTCTGGAATGGGTCTGGTTCTTCAGGCAACTTGGAGGAGATATCTAATGTAGATGATCCTTTTCTCTTCAATATCAGTGGAGATAATATGTCTCTGGAATCTGCTTTGCTTAAGCCACACACTGTGAATTCTAGGGTCCAAGTTCTCTTTGTTTCTAATTCTTTGGGTCATGTCTCTTTCTGAGACAGCTTCTGTTGCAATTGCTTTGGCAAGAGGGTCAAGAGTTTCTGATAGGATTGTCTGGTTAAAAGTGGGGTTACTTATCCACCACAGCTCAATATCAACTGGGTTTGTAAAGTGCACTGCCACTCTTCTGCTTCAGCAATGTCTCATTCAATTTGCTAGTCCTGTGTTAACAGGTTGTCAGTGATCCATTTTGACTTGTTGTTCTTTTCATTCCTTGGGTAGTTGATGCCTAAACCTTAGTAGGTCAGCAATTGATCAGCCTGACCTTATGTTACATTACTTGCAAAGCAACATCAACACTTCTGCACTACTGGGCTTAGTGATGTTTAGTCAGAGGTCAAGTTTGAGTTCACTCAGAGGTTTCTGAGGTTTATAATTCCTTCAATCATTGCTAGACACAAGTATTAGATTAACCAGGTCAAGCTGGAGAGCTAGAGTCCTGGTACAAGTGCTTAAATAAGTACATCTGCTGTCCACATAATACTTCATATGTAAGCAGCAATATCAGTTAAATAACAGTAATGTCTGACACTGTCAGCATATACTGATGTCATGTTATTACAAAATAGAGAAAGGAGAAGGGAGCCAGAAATGTGTATGAGTCCATCAGAAAGAGAAGCATAGAGAAAGAGAAAGGAGAGCTGGGAAGGTGAATGTGTCCAAGAGAAGGGGAAGCATACATAATAAATAAGTACAAAAGAGGAAAGTCATAACAGTATCATATAGCTCTTTGTACTTTCCAACACACTGTAGCTTCTCTAAGGCAATGACTAGCAGACTGGGCTCACTCTAGTCCTTATTACCCATTATCTCATGTCATATCAAAGTGTTCTGAATCAAAAGTAATGTAAATCAAATAAAATTGGGTCTTTTCTAGGTTTGCCATATTACCATGACATACTGACCTCCAAATATATGAAGAAGATTCAATCAGAAGGAATCAGTCTAAACAGTGCACTTATAGAATGAGTTTTTGGCTTCAAAGAATCCTCAGAATGAACAAGTTTCAGTGAGCATGGCCTTGTCAGGTAACATTGACAAAAACTTGCTGCCTATACAGATTTTAGACATGTATTAAGTCAACTGGAAGGAATCCATCTCTTACCCATATAATCAGCTTTCCCTGTTTGCCTACACCTGTTGTTCTTCCCAGCCAGGGCTTCAAGC